>JAKUCV010006895.1:0-56573 GCA_028386065.3 Turnera subulata | reverse complement strand
GTCAACTGGGAGACAACACCAAAAGCTTATCCTTGGCTTAGACATGCATAGTTACTTCCCTAGGGTTCCTTTATTAGACTCATTAACCCAAATCACGCAATATAACACCCTACACAGAGTTAGCACGGCGGTCTCGCTAGTCGGTTAGCGGGCAGGGTCAAGGGGCAGCATCCCCTTTGATAGCCATGGATGATCACCTTCCTTTTCTCCTTCCTCAAACCCCAGGTATGCATAAATTCGGATCCCAAAATAACAAGATATAACACATATGTACAATACACGACAAGATCCACACAAATGCAAGTACCACTTATTGATTCACAATGCATGAGATGCTCATGGTATGCAACTGGTTGGGGGCCAAAAGACTGCCACTATGGAACAGGTTGACCTACTCACATGTGATAAAGGATATCGCGTGAGGTCCGAGGCCAGTTAATCCTCATCATTCCTAAGCATCGAGAAATGGGTTCATGCAAGCCACCATCACTTAAAGAAAGTATGTGGTGGACTTGGCTTCCCTCGCCCTCTTAAGATAAAGGCTTCATATAAATCATCATGAATGCAAGGCACTTATGATGAAAAATAAAAAGGCACACAAAACTCAACTATTGCACAAAGTTTCTTGAACCTACTACTTCCCCAGCAGAGTCGCCAACTGTGAATACCCGACCCAAAATCACTTGGGCCTGTTCACCTATTCCTTTCACCTTCAGCCTCGGGTCAATCCCATATCAATGGAGTCGCCACCCAAATTTTATTAGGTAAAAAATTTGGGAAAAACCCTTGAATGACTCCTTAGGCAACCGGTCATGGCGAACCAAAGATATGGGATCGGGGGTTCGTCACGGATGGGAAGGTGTTAGGCACCCATCCGTGTTGGGTCGAAACTTTGTGCAACAGAAAAAGAAGAGTATGCCTTGTGCAAGTGTGCATCGTGTGGAAACAAATCACATAAAAAAACTAAATCAGAGGGTAAGAAGAAGAAGGTACGGAATAAAAAGGAAAAATAAAAATATTTGGGCTTGAGTCTCCACCACTAGAGACCACCTACGTACCCCGGCAACCGGGTTCAAAACCCACGTAGTTCTTGTCATGGCATCACAGCAATCACATTATCAAAAGCATCATTATCATCATCACATCACAACAGCAGTAAATCAATAGAATCAGAACGGGTTACCTTGTGTAGCCCTCCTCTCGCTCCTATGCGCTTACCACTCCCGCAACAGAATCTGAGCAGAACTTCAACAGAGAATTCGAGGTAGAAGGAGGTCGAACTGGCGTCTAGCTTGAATAGAAAAGTTGTAGAATTCCTTCTTAGCTTTCTAGAGACACCAAGATCGCAGTAAACCGAGGTCTATAGCTCTAGATATAGCCAAATTACTGAGACTACCTGCACTGGGCTCCTCCCCTCGGATTCAGCACTTCTTCTCCACCGATTTGCTTGAATCCGCCTTCTTCCTCTTCTTCTCTTGATCTACTACTGCTACTGGTTCCTTGATTGATGCTTCCCACGGTATTACACCAGAGTTTCTGCCTAAGAATGTGTTTCTAGGCTTGGAGAAGTAGAGTTTCTCCAAGCACTCAAAGCTTATGGGTGTGTATGTGAGAAAGATGTTGAGTCCCTTAAAATGTGTTAGGGGTCCTACTTATAGTGCTCTGGGAAGCCTAGGGGCGTGGACCTGCTTAATGGTGAAGATTATGCATTAAAATCTGGTCCAAAACCGCATAAGATCGAAAAAGACACAAAATCGAAGATTTTCGGGGATCCTGGGCACTTATGACCGCCATGGCCGGCGGTCATGGCCTCAAGACCGCCATGGCCTGGCTGTCATCCCGAGATGACCGCCGGGCCTTTCGGGTTTTGCACGTTCTTTCCTTTTTTGCTCCCGAATCTTCCTAATTCCGCTCTGATTCGATCCTACCGCGTAATCAACCCCCTAATCTACCCAGAAATCACTCAATTACTTGGTCATTACTCCCTCAAATCATTCCATAATCAAAAGATTACCCATTAACACCCAAAATCATACCAAAAACACATAATCTAATTAAATGATAATTAACTCTGATTTTCCACGAAAATCAGAGCTAAAATTGATCTGCAAGAAATGTGTTAATGGGCTGGACAAACTCTGGAGAATAATTAATTTGGGCCCTTAAATTCATTCCTAACCCAAGAATAAATCATCTCATTATTATCGGGTAAAAACAAATAAAAAAGGCCAAAATATATCTTAATGCAAATAAACCTTATCATATGTTTTATCCTAAAGCTAAATCATCTCATTAATCCTAGGATTTAAGTGCATAAAGGTTTATGTCATCAAAATACATTGATTCTACTAAATTAAAATTCATATCATGCTTGAACCTTGGACCAAATCATCTCATTGATCCTAAGTCTACACATGTACAAAGTCTCATTTAGTAAAATTTCCGTGGGTCAAATTTGGGTGTTCACAGGTGTGTGCGTTTTTTTTCTTTTTTTTTTCCCTTTTCTGGTTTCAGTGTTTACAGGGAAGGAAAACGGTTTGTTTGCAGGTGCAGGGAAGAGGAAGGCTACTGGTAGAGGATTTGCAGGAGGAGGAGGATGGGTATACAGATAAGACAGGAAAAATCACGGGTTATGGAACGTGCATGGTGGTACTGGTTACACAGGAAAAAGCAAGGCACGGACGACACAAGAGCAAGGTGGCGCAACCCTCAATTATGCAGGTAAGTAGTGTACCGTCCGGACCAGAAAATAATTGATATACCTCCTTAGTTATATTTCTGGTATGATTTTTCTGAGGATTTCGGGATTTGAAAAATACCAACTTTGGTCCGTAAAATCCACGGAAAAATAACGAGCGAGGAAAAACCCTCGGTTTCGAAAAGCAATGCCCGATTTACCTTGAATTAATTACCCAAGATTAAATTCAAAGGTAAATCACTGTATAACGACTTTTACAGTCCCGGTAAAAATCCAAATTTTTACCCGGGATGTTACATTCTACCCACCTTAAAAAGAATTTTGTCCCCAAAATTCCTTGTCTTATCCGTGAGTCCTACGACGATAAGCTTCTGGTACACTCTACCAGGTGTCCAAACTCAACGCGAGATACCGCTTATACCCTTAAGCGACATCTCCTCCGCTTATATAAACCGAACCTCATAACTGAGAACTCACTCTCAGCCATGGATTCTCCACTAAGAATAAGAACCACCTCAGACTCCGAGGATAACAGCTATATCGGTGGTACTGCTTTCCCGACAAGCACCAATGAAGAACCTCCCAAGAAGCGGTTCAAGACAAACATCGTCTGTCTGAAGGAAGATATGGTGGTCTTCCCAAGACGGCGAAAGAAGCGTGCCAACAAGAAAGCTGAGGATAAGAAGGGCAAGGCAACTGCTCCCAGCGATACTCCACTGCAGACACTGACGCAAATGAACACTTCACTGAGGAAGGTCAGCTCTGCGGTGATGCAGAAAGAACTGGCGTGTGCAGAACTCTTTCCTCACGTAAAAAATATCCAAAAGCTTGTAAAAGACCTTGAGAAGTATGTAACTCAATAGGGTACTTCTTCTCTGTATTGTAAAACTTTAAGAAAAAATAAAATAAAATAAAACAACTTTTCTTTAAAACAAATCTCTTGTTAAGATATGAAAACTCATGTTCAACAGAAAAGCAAAATATTTTAAAGCAAAACAAAACCATCAAGAAGGAAAATAAAATCAAACATAAAGATGTTAAAAACAGAACTTACAAAAGGAAGTAAAACCAACATAAAGAAATTTAAAAACAAAACAAAACTCGTTTTCATGTTCAACGCTCTAGATCGATCGTACACGTCCTCGAACCCAAGAAAAACAACCCGTATAGCAGACGGGGATATCGATTCTTCTCGTGAAAAAGACATCTATTAACTCGCAAGGTGATGATCACGAGAACGTCCTGTGTCCCTCGAAAGAAACGATATCCACCTGTCCACAAGCCAAAACGTCTTCCAGTTATCGTATCCCTCCATAATGTCCAAACAGGTGTAACCTTGTCGCACATGCACTCTACTCGAGGTATCGTCCCATCAATCTAACCACAGCAGTCACGGATGCATGTGATAAAAGATGCAGGAAAAAGCTATAGAAAGAATAAAGAAAGGTAACCAAACGTAGAAGAAAAAAGTAAGGTGAAAACGAGTTGAAAAACACTTGCGTTTGTAGCCCAAAAAACATATAAAGTGATGAAGCAATAAATGAGGCAACGACAAAATTTTCAAAAAGCAACACCCTGAAGAATGAAAACGGTTTGGAGTCTTGTGAAAAGAATCTACTTTCCCTATCCCCGAAAAATATTTTATTTTATTTTATTTTTCTTTTTCTTTACCTTCTTTTTTTTTTCTTTTTTTTTCGGGTACAGGTGGGGTCTATACTTTGAAAAACAAAACGGTAACCATACTCCCCCTAAGAGTATAAAAGATAGTGCGGTGAGAAGCAAATCATCAAAAGCATTTTGAAAGCAAGTTTTGTAAAACCCGTTTAGAGAAATAAACATAAAATACGTTCAGAAAGAACACAAAACTCACCGAGACAGAATGCCTGCTCCATCGTCTGTCTTCTTTGTCGAGGGTGCCTCCCTCGGAAGAAGAAACCGGTTGGCCTACAGTCTGATCAGCGAACGTCCAGAGGAACTACCAAGCGAGCTCGGCAGGATGCCTCGTCTGGTCTTCGTCGACGAACTCTACTCCTCCAGGTTCTTTGTCACTCCCATGGAAGAGTCGTTCTTCCTAGAGGACCAAAGCACCCTGAGAACCTCCTTCTACGGCTCGGCCAATTCCGTCATGTTTTTTATTTCTGAAAGACTTCAGGAATTCAACCAAGAGCCCACTTGCCAATTCCTAGACCAAGGCACCTACTACTAGCTTTCGATGACTGCCCAGAGCATGCCCAGAGTATCTCGGTTACCACCAACTTGGGCAAAGGCCCGTCTACTGGTGTGGAACTGCAGAGGAATCGCTAGGCGTTCCCAAGAGTTTGCGCATACCTTGAGAGATCTGAAGAACCAGTACAAGCCCAACATGGTTCTGCTCACAGAGACCCAGTGGCAGCCTGAAGACAATCACGGTGTCTTCCCACTTTGGTTTCCTCCAGCAAACCGGTTCGAGCTTCCTGGCTAGAACAACACGGGCGGTATGTGGTTCTCGTGGAACGATAGCATCAGGGTCAACATTACCAATGACCCTAATAGCTTCATGGTCAACGTTGTACCAAGAAGATGAATAATTTTAATAATAATAATAATGTAATAATAATATCAGTAATATTAATAATATTTATATTTTTGCATATTTATGGCATCAATTACCTCTTATGTGAATGTTCTGTGGCAAGCTGGCGTCCCTCGACTGGATCCATTATGTACTAACTAAATGACATAAATGCAAAATGATAAACATATGGAGCGAGCTATGCACAGTAAATAAGCAAAACAATCACCCAAGGACCTACCGCCCGCTCCGCTACCAAAATGAAACGACCCGACCTCTAACTACCCAACTCACATTATTTACTGGATAACAGTGCCGACACGTGGCACAAACAATGTAAACATCAGAAATAACGGCCCAACGGCCCAAAGATAATATCAATGAATATAACAGAGAAACCGGCCCAACTGCCTAATGTATTCATAATAAACATCAAAAATCTGTCCATTCGGCCCAACATCAAAACATATTACCCAAACCCGGGAACCCAAACTATAACACAACGGAAGCAATTTTATCATTCTCTATAATAGTATGAAACCATGCAATGCAACTTATGGATCCAAATCCTGCCCGAGGTAACGTCACATCCTGTCTGGAATGCAACACACCTGAACCACAAATAACCCAACCTACGGGATGAAAGCCCGTAAGTGAGGGGTGAGTCTGAAGTGCCCACCAACCATGGATAAACAGAGATATGCAGGCAACCATAATACTTCAAAGAAGAAATACAGGCATCAACAGCCACTACATACCAAACCCAAGACTCGACCCAAACAAACCCAAGACTATATTATTATTCCAATTTTATCTTCTGGGCCCCGTCACGGATAAGCTAGGGTCGTACCAGGTCATCAACCTGTTCCTGGTGCCAGATCAAAAATAACCCGGGATCAACATCCCAATAACAAATCTCAGGGATCAACATCCCAATAACAATCTCAGGGATCAACATCCCAATAACAATCTCAGGGATCAACATCCCAATCAAACCGGCATCAACATGCCCATCACAAGTAACCCAGATCATGGCCACCACAAAACAGTCTCAAACCATCTGGTCGTACCTCTACTTACCACATGACAATTAAGTCATATTCATTCCAAAACCAAATCACAGGAATCGACATCCCAAACCCAAAACCAAAAGACACGACTCACTCATTAAATTTTCCAATTTTAATATCCGGGCCCCGTCACTGGACAAGCTAGGGTCGTACCTGGTTATTAACTAATCCCGGATGCCAGGCCAAAACAAAATCCGGGATCAACATCCCAATATCCAATCAACCGGGATCAACATCCCCAATAACCAAACCAAACCAGCCATGACACCACAGAACTAGCCTCTAACCATCTAGTCGTACCACTACTTTCCACGTGACAATAAAATCATCATATCAAATTAACTTCCAATTTCTATTTTCTTTTTCCCAATTATCCATATCACAGTTTATTCCAATTATCCAATCACAACACAGTCTATCGACAACAATCACATTATCCATAACAGTCAAACAATTAACCAACTTCCTACTAACTCAAGTTATACAACAGACCAATCCATCAACAGTTTCATAGCATCAATTACTCACAATCCAACATCAATCACAACACAGTATCCAAGAAACCAATAACAGTCAACACTGCAGTTCAATCAAGCAGAACAATATCAAAGAATCACACACATAACCAACATCAACAAATCCATATCATCAAATATCCAACAATAATATATATCATCCCAATATCCAATATTCATTTTCTCAAGTTATTCAACTTCCATTATCACAAGTTAATCTACAGACTAAACCATCAACATTTCATAACACCAATTATTCACAATTAACAGTTCAACATCAATTACAACACAATATTCACAGAACCGATAACACAGTCCAACAACAACAACAACAATAACCATAGTAGTCAAATAACCAACACAATTCTATATCATCAAATATATATATATATATATATATATATCATCACAATTTCCAAACACCAATTACTCACAGGTAGTATAACCAACAGTATATAAGCACAAAATAGTTCAACCGAACAACTAGAACACACCAAGTATTATAGGCATCATATCAAGGGTTATCCATCCTCACCTTAGCCGATTACTCAATTCTGGAAACATTAACCGGTCCCAAGCCGGTTCTACAAGAACTGCTCGATATCGACTCCTATATAATAAGTAACAAATGCACACATAAGATGCACATAATTGGTATGCCATGATGCCATAAATTGTAAATTAAACCCCCCCTCGGTTATACGTCATCATCTCCATAAAATTATTATACTTGCCAAAATATATTTACCAAATATTATTATTTTTGTAACAGCCCGGGTAAAATTTTGGATTTTTACCGGACTGTAGAAGTCTTTTTACCGTGATTTACTGTTGAATTAATCTTGGGTAATTAATTCAAGGTAAATCGGGAGTCGTTTTTCGAAACCGAGAGTTTTCTCGCGCTCGTGATTTTCCCGTGGATTTTTCGGAACTAAGTTGGTATTTTTCGGGTTTCGGAATTTCTCGAAAAATCACACCGGAAAATAGCTAAGGAGGTATCGGTTATTTTCTGGTCCGGATCGGAATCGCCCGTAATATGGACGAATTGTATTATTGGTTAATCACATGTGTAATAGTATTAATTTTCAGTTTATTTAAGGAAGAAGAAGCAAACCGGGTGAGGAAGAGAAGAAGAAAAAAAAAAGAGAGAGAGGAAAAAAAGGGAAAAAGAAAAAAAAAGAAAATAGAAAAAAATATACTGAGAGAGTAAAAGAAAAAAAAAAGAAAAGAAAGAAAGAAAAAAAAGAAGAAGAAGAAGAAATTGAAAGAAAAATAGAAGAAAGAAAATAAGAAAATAAGGAAAAGAAGAGGAAAATGAAAAAAAAAAAGAAACCGGTATAGCAACTGTTCACCTCGAGCCGTTGCCCGCCGAGTCACGACGCACCGCCGCCGCCAGCAGGAAGCCCATGCCGTCGCGAGCTCACCCCCGTCATCGCCGAGCTGATCCGCCGCCGGAGCCGCCCTGACGCGCCATTGACCCGTGACAGACCCGACGGATCCTCTTCCTCCGCCTCCTTCTACGCCGTCGCGACGCGTCTAGCCGCCCTTCCACCGCCCTCGAGCTCGCCCCAGCCTCACCGACCTCGCGCTGGCCTTCCCTCATTTTGTCGCGCCGTCGACCGCCGCTGCTAGGTAAGGACCTGATTCGTTTGGGGCGGGTCACGGCCGGGTCGCGACCTTGGATGGGTTGCACAGCCGGATCCCCCTTTCTTTTTTTTAAAAAAATAATATATCTATATATATATATATATAGTTAGTTAGTTAGTTTCGGTTAATTAATGTCTGGAAAAAAATAGGAAATATTATTTTGGAAATTATATGCAATATTCTGGGTTGAGATTTAGAAAAACATATATATACTTTGATTCTTTAATTAAGATAATTATGTTTTGTTTGTAAATTATTATTATGGTTAGATTGGAAAATATATTTATACCTTGAAAATATTTTCTAGAAATTATAATTATATGTTATTATTTCTCTGGAATACAGTATAATTATGTTGAATTATAATTGTTGGAAAAGTACTTTGTCTTAGAAAATAAAAATGTATATATATTAAATTGTATTTATTTTCAGAGTAAGTTTTTATGATTATATATTTTCTGGGAAATAACATATAGCATATGGTTAATATATATATTTTTGGTAAATGACAATATTTGGTAATTATATTATGGTAAATAGTTTTATTAAAAATGTGATATTTTAGAAAATAAATGTATACATATATTGTCTTTTTCAGAAAATTATAGTAATTATTATTTTGGATAATTATAGTTATTTTATGAAAATATTTTGAAAAGAATTTTAATTAAAGTATGGTACCGAAATTATATTCGGATATACGTATGGGTAAATATTTTCGGTAAATGGAAATAATAACGGATATGAACCGGGATGGGTAATTTCGCAGTTTGGGCATCATAGTATACCGATTATGTGCATTTATGTGTGTGTATATTGTTTTGGTTGTATAGGTTTGGATATCGGGCAGTTTCCCGAGGAGCCGGCGTCGGACCGGTCATTGTTTCCGGAGTTGAGTAATCGGCCAAGGTGAGGATGAATTTCCTTCAATATGTGCCTATATTACTCGGTTATCATGTTTTGATGATTGTGCATTGTTGATTGTTGCTTTTGCCGTGTTTTGGTTCGGGATGTTTTTCTCGGTGTCTTGACTTGGTATTTTTGGGATGTTTATTCCCGTGTCGTTTTTCTGTGTCTTTTGGAATAAGTATAATGGAGTAAGTAATAAATTGTGACAAGGATGTCGATCCTTGGTATTTTTGGATGGGATGTCTATCCCGGTACTTTGGTTAGGGATGTCGATCCCTACGATTTGATTTTAACAACGGTAATATAATTGTCACGTGGTAAGTAGAGGTACGACCGGATGGTTTGAGACTGTTTTGTGGTGCTATGATCTGGGTTACTTGTGATGGGCATGTTGATGCCGATTTGATTGGGATGTTGATCCCTGAGTTTGATATTGGGATGTTGATCCCGTGTTCTTTTTGATCTGGCACCAGGAACAGGTTGGTAACCTGGTACGACCCTAGCTTATCCGTGACGGGGCCCGTAAAGATAAAATTGAGTAATTGGATTTTACTTGAGTCTCTTGGGTTTTGTCTTTGGATTTGACTGTTTTAGTTGACTTGAGTAATTTTTAGTGTCCATATTGATCGTCTTTCCATTGTCGTGAGCACTTCGGACTCACCCCTCACCTGCGGGCTTTCATCCCGTAGGATGAGTTGTTTGTTGTACAGGCTTGGTGCATTCCGGACAGGCTGCGGCGTTATCCCTTGGACGGGCTTGGATCCATAGGTTGCATCTATTACGCATACAGTGTTAGTGAGTCTTTAAGTCTTCCGCTGTGCATACTTTTGTTATTATTGGGCCATTGGGCCGGATGAGTTTCTATTGTTGATTTTACTTTGGGCTGTTGAGCCCGTGTTCTTGTTGTATACACTGTATGCTGGTTTCATTTTGGGTTGGGTTGTCACAGTTCCGGCACGTGTTTACTGTGTACGGTAAATACGGGTCGAGGCGTCTCAATTTTATTTTTAAAAAAGGCATTATTATATATACTTAGTGAAATATTCCCCAGAATATATAATACCATATTTATTTCCAAAACATTTTCATAGTATATATACCCCTTTTCTAAAATTATTTACTCTTATAATAATTTTTCAAAGGAAATTCATATTATAATTACATTTTCTCAAAATAATATTAGTGATATCATTTTATTTTTTTCCAGTAAAACATATTCATATACTTCATATATATATATATTTTCCAAAATACTATAACTCATACTTACCATATTATTATTAAAATAACCATAACATAATTACCTTAATTTTTCAAAATATCATGTCTAAGTAATTATTTTCTAAATATATCAAATGAATAATTATCTCTCGTCAAATTTATTATTCTGTCTATTTCCAAAAATTATATAATTTATAAAACCATATATATATTTTTACAAAAAATATATTTCACAAATATATAGGTATTTTCTTTTTTTTTATTATTATCTATCGGACTGGGCCAAATAGTACAAGCCCAGCCTATTGCACACGCCAAACCCAGACCCCAAGTAGGAGCCCAGGCGCAGGCCCGTGCAACAGGCCTAGCTGCACAGCCCGACCCGAAGTGTCCCAGCCCATGTCATGCCCTAACAAAACCGGGTCAACCCACTACTATCGAGTCGACCCACCCGGTCAGATGGGTTGTCTTCAACCCGCGTCTGCTCACCTTGGCAGAACGACGGCGGCGCGAGAGAGGACGGGCGGTGAGGAGGCGACGACAGCAGCGTTGCGCGCAAGGAGACCGGCGAGGCGGTGATGCAGGCGGCGCAGTTGCTGGCTGCGTGTGCGGAGGCGACGCGAGGAAGAGGCGGCGCGACGAGCAGCGGGGAGATCGGCGGCAGTTCGAGCGTGTGGCCGGCGTGGCTTCGTCCAGTGACTGCTATGGCACAGACGGGGAAGAGAAAAGGAGAAGAGGGAAGGAGGAAGGGAGAGAGGAGATGGTGATGGTGGCCGGCGGTGGCTTGGGTAGTGATGGGTATGTGTGTTTTTTTTTTCTTTTTCTGGTTTCAGTGTTTACAGGAAGGGAAACGGTTTGTTTGAGGTGCAGGGAAGAGGAAGGCTACTGGTAGAGGATTTGCAGGAGGAGGAGGATGGGTATATATATAAGGCAGGAAAAATCACGGGTTGTGGAACGTGCATGGTGGTACTGGTTACATAGGAAAAAGCAAGGCACGGGCGACACAGGAGCAAGGCGGCGCAGCCCTTAATTATGCAGGTAAGTCGTGTACCGTCTGGACCAGAAAATAACTGTTATACCTCCTTAGTTATATTTCTGGTGTGATTTTTCTGAGGATTCCGGGATCTGAAAAATACCAACTTTGGTCTGTAAAATCCACGGAAAAATCACGAGCGCGGAAAAACCCTCGGTTTCGAAAAGCGATGCCCAATTTACCTTGAATTAATTACCCAAGATTAAATTCAAAGGTAAATCACTGTATAACAACTTTTACAGTCCCGGTAAAAATCCAAATTTTTACCCGGGCTGTTACAAATAAACTTTAAGCACATCCCTCATGAGTTCTCATGATCATTCTTCTTCATAATCGTTGTTCTTGATTTTAATTTTTGCTAAGTGTTTAAGCTCTTTTTTGTAATTATGTTTTTCAAGTACTTGTTTTTTTATTACTGTTATTCGTATAATGCAAAAGAATAGGAACTCTTGAGGATAAATTTTTGTATAAAAATCCTTAAATTGGATTTTTTTAACGATATTTGTTGATGTTCATGATATTCTAAATTATATAATTTTTGATATTAAATTATATATTTAATAAAAAAATAGTTATATTAATTTGTTGACTTTTATAGTATAAGAGATTTGTTATAGAAGACTTATAATTTGCTGATATTCTTGATATTCTAAATTATATATTTAATAAAGAAGGTAATTCTATTATTTTGTCACTGTTATACTATAAGAGAATTATTATAATAAACTACATGTCATTCATTAGTGTATGATGTATCGCTCATTATTTGCTATTATTAATATAATATTAAATAAGGGTATTTTAGTCTTTCAATTTGGGGAGGTCATGTTGTTATAGATAGGATAGATTTAAAGTCAATACGAAGATAATTATTCTATTCAATTTATTAGATGCTTTCATCATTTATATATTAATTTAAATTTATTAGATAGTTTTAATAAACTTTGAGCACATTCCTCATGAGTTCTCACGATTATTTTTCTTCATAATCGTTGTTCTTGATTTTAATTTTTACTAAGTGTTTAAGTTCTTTATTGTAATTATGTTTTTCCAGTACTTGTTTCTTTTATTACTGTTATTCGTATAATCTAAAGGGATAGGAACTCTTCAGAATAACTTTTTGTATAGCAATCCTTAAATTTAATTTTCTTTAACGATATTTGTTAATGTTCATGATATTCTAAATTATTTTTATCATATTAAATTATATATTTATTAAAAAATAATTATATTAATTTGTTGACTTTTATAGTATAAGAGAATTGTTATAGAAGACTTCTAATTTGTTGATATTTAATAAAGAAGGTAATTCTATTAATTTGCTCACTGTTATATTATAAGAGAATTATTATAATGAAGTATCACTCATTATTTGCTATATATTAATATAATATTAATTAAGGGCATTTCAATTTTTTAATTTGGGGAGGTCATGCTTTTAATAAAGAAGATAATTCTATTAATTTGCTCACTTTTACACTATAAGAGAATTATTATAATAACATATCACTCATTATTTGCTATTATTAATATAATATTAAATAAGGACATTTTAGTCTTTCTATTTAGGGAGGTCATGCTTTTAACTCCCATCCTACTCCAAACCACCTACAGTTCCATCGTTGGGATTGAACCCATGACTTCTTGGATAAACACCAAGAGAGATACCTTTTTTTTTTTCTTAATAATCTTAAGGTTTATTTATTTTTTTACTTTACCGTATTCTCTCTTACCCTAATAGGATTTATTACTATTTCTAATGTATTGTTTATTATTTAAGAAGTAAATATATACAATAATTGACTAAATATATACAATAAATAACTTACTCAAATGAGTTTTCAAAAAAAAAAACTTACTCAAATGATGTAATTATTCTTAATATAATAAAATTTAAAATAAATTTCACAACTCATACGGAGTCCCACCATACAATTTCTTGTCTCTGTTTAATTATACCCAACTACACATAATCAAACTATCCTGAAAATTTCTCAGAAAGAACAAACTTAAATATGGCACTGGCGTGATGCAGGGAAGAAAAAAAAATAAAGAGCAAGAATCATGAAGAAATTAATTAACTCCAAAGAAGGAATTCACGGGAAACCTACCTATACCCATTTTCAGATATCTGATGTACCTTGAGAGGAGAGGATCGTTAGTTCTTCTTTGGGTCTGATATATGACAGGGAGATAAGGACTCTGTTTTCTTGATAAGAATGTGAGACAAGTTCTCTAACATAACTATAATGGTTTGGCTTTGAGAAGCCTTGAGACTTTTTTTTTTTTGAGAAGCCTTGAGACTTCAAGGGTATTATTTAATTATTCGCTATTTTTTTACGAGCCAATCGTGTTTTAGTTCCCTTTGGGACGGAGTATGTAGTTCTTTTCACTTAAGTCACAGGTAAGCCGGCCCATTGATGATAGTTGAGTCAAAGGTAAAATGACAGTCTGCAGTATATCATGCCTTAATCTCATGCTGTTTAGCTGTAATTTCTTGTGGTGTTTGCTGCAAGATGCGTGTTCTTGAACTGGATGACATAGTTAAAAGTGTTATGGGATATATATATATATATCGAAGCTGGGTATTAATTTGGAATTCTATTTAAGAGAGAGCAATGTACTAGCAAATTAAATTATATCAGCACTGAAAACAAAGAAAAACTCATAAGTCCGAACGTAGTTAGGAATTTGACTAGTATCTTGAACTCATCTGGTTAGATCTACAAAATTTGAGAGCACTTCAGCAACTACATAGCAATTGCTGGTTAGATTGTTCTTGATGGTAATATGACAATGAACATCTGCTGCTACTGGTAATAGAAATTGCCAAAGCTTTTTCCATCTCTTTATCAACTCGTCTGTTGATCAAAGAAACAGCATACTCAATGAATGCTGCATCACAAGGTAAGGTGATGGGCCCATTGCTTGGTAGTCCAAACTCTTCTTCGGACATTTCCAGGAGTTCTCTAAAGATGTGACTATTAAGATACGACAGCGGCAACGCCAAACGCTTTTGATCTGCTGTGTAGAAAACAAAATGACCCTTTTCAACTTTTGGTGATACGTCTTGCCTCATGTTATCTGCCTCCATAACGCTTCTTGGTAAGGAGATTCGTTTCCTCTTCAAGGCAGCAAGTCTGTGCCACTTCCTGGCAATCTTGATGAGTTTCTTGGGACTGATCATGGTGCGTGTGGTCAGTTATAGAGAGCACAGGGACTAGGAGATCAATGTATTGAAAGAATGGAAACGGAATTTGATTTGAGTAGAATGCAAAGGGATTGGATCATTATATACCACTCAACCGATGGACACATGATCTGTTACATGTGTTACTGTTTAGGGGACTTGTGGGCACACGAACATGTGAAAATTGGCAAGATGGGAGGTATATGATGATGACATGCTAGGTTCAATTGGATAACCACCACATTTTTTTGTGTCAAGTAGTTCAATAGCATAGGGGTCTCAAGCAGGTGGCTCTTTGAAACCATATTCCCCTCTGAGAACCACAGAATATTTATCAGGACAAACCAAGTTGGCAGAATATTAATGCTTTGTAGTATTAATATCGGTATAACAGTGTTATAAATACCTGTAAGGATGAAATTTGGAAAATTTAGGGGTTGCGTACATCATTTTGCAGATTTTTGTTATGCGTTGAACATAGCATGCCGGTCCCATGTGTTCTGCAAGAGGAGCAACAAGCCAAGTGCAATATGCGGTTCAAAATTGCATCTCGTTCAGATTCTCTGTATCTTGCGTTCTACATCACCTGACTCTGTCCGCTAGCAACTGAAAAAAAAAAAAGAAAAAAGAAACAGAGAAAAAACACAGCATCCTTTCCTTTCCCCCTAATTGCAGAGAACATTTTATACTCCAGAGCAAAAAGGAGCATAAACACTTGCCTGCTAAGGGCCCGAGCCAATCCAGCCAGCCTCGTGGGCTGTCTTGTTGATATATAACACAGTTTTGAATTAAAGCATAAATTGTTAAATTTATTCAATTGTCAACTGCTGATGACCAGGTTTCAGGATGTTCAAAGCCCTTGATGGCAGAGCGAGCTGATATGTTGGATAAAGTAACGAGAAAAACTGAAAAATTACCGGTTAATTTTACAGGGGATTATCTATCATAATAAACATTGCAATGCTCCATCACACCACGTCTCTTTACAATAAAAAATGCTACAATTTCTTTACGTACACCACAGGGATCGAACCAAGATTCACACTTATTCTGCCATCGAATTTTATGCATACTTAGATGTCAAAATAAAAAAGAACATTAATGCTTTGTAGTGTTAACATTTGCGC
The DNA here is from genome assembly GCA_028386065.3 of Turnera subulata. Taxonomy (NCBI): domain Eukaryota; kingdom Viridiplantae; phylum Streptophyta; class Magnoliopsida; order Malpighiales; family Passifloraceae; genus Turnera; species Turnera subulata. The sequence continues at coordinate 40,612 of JAKUCV010006895.1, read as the reverse complement.
GACAACCAAAATTTGAGTGTATGTAAGGATGACATTTGGCGGATTGGAGAGAGTACATCACTTAGCACTTAGCAGATTATGTTATGTGCTTCTTCTTCTTCTAACAAAACATACAGGATGATTATGTTGTAAGAAACAATAACAAGCACATAGGCTTGGACCATGGGCTGAGAAAATGCTCTCAACTCTCTCAACTCTCTAGTTCCAAATTTCAAATTTCAAAAGCCAAGTTCTATCCTTTGAGCACTATTGACCTTCTACCTTCTCCATCATCTTCTTCATTCTTCATGTTCTTATACCCACAACAATTAACATAATCCTCTTCAACCTCAAGAATGTAAATCTCTATATCCACTTATAATATTTCATCATGTCCAAATTTCCATGAGAGAAACTGAAAATAAAGAATTCAACCTCAAAATGTCAATCTCTTTATCCACTTATAATATTTCATCATGTCCAAATTTCCATGAGAGAAACTGAAAATAAAGAAACAAGTTTGAAGTTGGGGTTATAATAAGCAACTTGAGACTTGAAGTGGCTTGTCGGAATAGACTAATTCACAACTCAACTTTGCCAAACCTTTCTTCGCTTTAAGCCTAGTGTTGAATCTGCAAAAAACTGGAACAATATGAAAACAACTAATTTTGAAATTTTCAGAATTCTTCAAAGAACATATGAATACTGCTTGAATTTCCAGAATTCTGCAGAATTTATAGACACTCAAGAACACTTAAGATAAGGCTCTCTAATTCTGAAACTCTCTTGTTAATTTACATAACTCTCTTAATTTAGTGAAAAAACTCTTGATTATGGAAGAGAACAATTGATTTCTCCATATTTTCTATTACAATTCTACAGCACACTTACACAATACAAAAGTGTAGTCTACTAACACAGCAACTAGTTAGGACTACTTGATTAAGCCTTGGCATGCCTGAAAATAGTCAATTAAGCATGCTTACTCTTTTATTTCCAAAAGCTTATCCTGACACTACTCTAAATTAAAAAATATTAATTTAAAAGACACACCTGCAGGTACAACAAAAAAGCAAAAAGCAACAGAAACTTGCAAACTTTTCTCTCTTCCAATGCAGCTTGATCATAATCTAACACTCTATCTTGATCAAGTTGTTGGATACATTTAGCTGAGTTCTCAGTAATTGATACTTTATTTTTGGTAGTGCCTTGGTGAATATATCAGCTATTTGAGTTTCAGAGCTGCAATACTGAACTTGGACTTCACCTTCTTGTTCTGCCTCTCTTATAACATGGTACTTGATCTTGATGCGTTTGGTTCTGCCATGATCAATAGGATTCTTAATCATAGCTATGGCTGCTTGATTAACACAAAAAAATTCAGATGCCTTCATGTGTTCTTGGCCAAGATCCTTAAGCAATTTCCTCAACCAAATAACTTGATTAACAACAGTTCCTGCAGCCAAATATTCTGCCTCTGCCATGGACTGAGCAATGACACTTTGCTTCTTTGCATACCAAGACACAGGATACAAAACCTGTAGTACTCCTCATATCTTCATAACTTCTAGCCCAATCACTATCACAGAATCCTTTAAATTCAGCATCATTTGAGGTACTATAGCCAAGTCCACAATCTGAAGTGCCTCTAATATTTCTCAGGACTCTCTTGATTGCTACTTTATGGCTTCTTTTAGGAGCATGTTTGGAAACGAGAGAGCAAATTGGATGTGAACATCAAATCTGGCCTTGTGTTAGTAAGATACATTAGATTTTCACAAAGCTCCTGTACTCCATCTCATCAGTTGCCTCTTTACCTTCTTTCAATCTCAGCTTTGCACCAACAACCAAAGGAGTCTCTTCTGGTTTACATTCACTCATCTTAAATCTTTGCAAGATTTCTTCAGCATATTTTTATTTTGTGATGAAGAAGCACCCATCCTATTGATGAACTTCAATTCCTAAAAAATACTTCATTAGCCCCAAATTTGACATCTCAAAAACTCTTGCCATCTCAAGCTTGAATGCTTTCACCTTCTCCAAATTGCTTCTTGTGATTAGAAGATCATCCATATAAAGTGATACAAATAGAAAATCCTCATTATCATTGATCATTGTATAAAGAGTTGGCTCATTAATGCTCCTTGTAAAACCAGAATTTAGCAAGTGATCATCAATCCTGGTATACCAAGCTTTTGGAGCCTGTTTTAAACCATAGAGAGCATTGATTAGTCTGCACATATGATCTTCTTTTTTAATCTCTATTAATCTTTTAGGTTGCTCCACATACACTTCTTCCCCAAGGAAACCAATGAGAAAAGCTGACTTGACATGCAAGTGAAAAAATTTTCACTTATATTGAGCAGAAAGAGTCAGCAACAGCCTAATGGTATCAATTCGTGCTACGGAAGCAAAGGTTTCCATATATTCAATCTCAGCCTCCCGCGAGTATCCCTTGACTACTAACCTTGCTTTGTGCTTGTGAATGGAGCCATCTGTATTGAGTTTGTGCTTGAAAATCCACTTGACACCAATAACCTTCTTATTGACAGGCCTAGGCGTGAGTTCCCAAGTTTCATTTTTCTTGATCATGCCCATTTCTTCCAGCATTACTCTTCTCCATTCTTCATTGCTTACTGCTTGTTCAAAATTTACTAGTTCCAAATACACTTGATTGCATTGTTCATATATTTCAGCCAAAGACTCTGTTCTCAAGGGTGATGAATCTGAATCATAGTCCTCCTCATTCCAGTTATTTTCTTCCCTTTCTACAGATACTCTTGACTCCTCTTTCTTTTCAACCTCACTTTACTCCCAGTTATAAAGAGCATTTGGCTCAAACTTTATGTCTCTACTTGTAACTACTTTTTCTGCATCCACCAAAAACACTCTATAACCTTTGGATTGAGAGTTATATCCCAAGAACACTGCTTTTCTTGTCTTTGCTTCAAGCTTCTTCCTTGTCACATGTGGAATATGGACACAACACAATGATACAAAAATTTGTAAATGTTTCACAGTTTGGTTTGAGTCCACTCTAAACTTCAATTGGCATCTTTCCTTTAACAAATTTACTAGGAAGTCTATTCAGCAAATACACAGAGGTATAAGGTGCCTCTGACCAAAACTTCAATAGCATCTTCTTGTCATTAAGCATACACTTGACCATTTCCACAATATTCCTATTCTTCCTCTCTATTATACCATTTTGCTGAGGTGAATGAGCAACAGAGAGCTGGTGATGAATCCCTTGTTCTTCACAGAACTTGTCAAATTCCAATGAGGTGGATTCCCTTCCTTGATCTGACCTTAACATCTTGAGGTTGCACCCACTTTATTTTTCTATTAATGCTTTAAACTTTCTGAACATAGAAAGCACTTATAACTTATGCCTCAAGAAGTAAATCCATGTCATACGAGAAAAATCATCAATGAAGAGTAGGAAATACAGATTGCCACTCAGGGATGGATTGCTCACAGGTCCACACAAATCAGAATGGACTAATTTTAGCTTTAATGTTGCTCTCCATATTGCATTAGTTGGAAATGAATTTCTATGCATTTTTTCCAGCTTGGCATGCTTCACAAACTCCCTCGAGCTCACTTAGCATAGGTAAGTCTCTAATCAATTGATTCACAGAGGCTTGCTTCAAGGATTGTAAATTAAATGACCACGATGCCACAAACTAATCGCTTCTTGACAACAAACAGGTGCTCTTTCATAAGCAAATTCCCATTTTTACTGGGAAACTGTTGTTGTAACGCCCCGATTTTTCGTTAATTAATTTTTATGGAATTTTCAAATTTTTGGAATTTAAATTCCAATTTTACCCTTGTAGAATTTCCGGGATTTTTGGTCAAGAAAATTAATGTTAATAATTTATTTTTACACGGAAATATTTGTATATGTTGGATTTAATCCTAGTTTCGGGTTCTACGGAATTTATTTGTGTTTTTGGGTGCAACACATGGTGTAGTGTAGTTTTGCCAAAAACTACGTAGTTTCGGGATAGGCCAAACATAAAACACACACTGGACCTGCGTTTTGACCAAGGGAAGAGGGTTGACCGTGCCTAAGACCAAAACGAGGTCGTTTTGGTCCCGGCCGAAATCAACCCTAACCCTAGAGTATAAAAAACATCTCTTTCCTCCCTTTTCTCTCTTTTTCTTCTCCTCTCTCTTTCTTTCCTTTCTCCCGCCGTTCCCACCCTACCTGATTTACTCTCCATGATTTCTACCCAAATTCCTCTCCCAGATCGTGACGGTTATCACCCCGGATTCTCTTCCTCTCCTAATTTCTTTTCGTTCTTTGGTTTCTTTTTCTTCTCCACCCCTGCTCCTCGCTCACTCACTTTCGCTACCTCCCTTCTCCCATGATGCCGCTACTGCCAGTTGCAGGAGGAGGTCGGGCTTGGACAAGGCGCGTCGCCACCGTCGTCGTGTGACAATTGGAGAGCCGTTGTGGAGAGCCTCAAGGAGGACTGGTGGGCTAGCCTCGATCTGTGCAGGCGTCTCGGGCTCGGGACTGTGTTCGGCTGTCGCCGCCTTGGGTCATGTCGTCACTGTCCACCGGTGAAGGACGAGCAGAGGAGGAGTGGAGCTGGGCTGCTTCAGTTGTGGCCGTGTTCCGGTCGGTGAGGCAGGCTTTGCTTAGCGCCGCCGCCTCTTGCTTTGCCGGGTAAGCGCCTCGCTGCAGTTCTTTTCTCTTCTCGTTCTTCTTTTTTGTGTTGATGTTTTGCTGTTAGTTCGAGTTGTGGGTTTTGGCTGGTTGCATCGCTGTGTTCGGGACCAGGGCTGTGGGTGTTGGTACCGGATATGGTCGGGTCGGCGGCGTGTTGTTGGCTTTGTTCTTGGTGGCCCGGAGTCGGGTCAGTGGTAACTCATAGTGGACGCGGTGTTGTTGTTCTGGCTCGGTGGTGGAGGTTCGGTGGTTTGGCTGTGTTCGGGTGGATTTAGTTTTGGACAGTGAGCTTTCCGGTGAGTTGTGATGCCAATTTCTTTCCTTTTGTTAATTGATGCTACCATGGGTGTCGTGAGCTTGTAGTGGATGTTGTTTGGGTTGTTTATGTTTAATTTGGTTTGGTTGCCGAGGATTAAGTTCATTGTTGGTTGTTGTGGTAGTTGACCTGGTGTTCGGAGGTGTTATCTTTGGGATGTTGCTGTAAGTTTTGGTGTTTTTGACCGGAATCCGGTGAGGCTCAGAAATTTTCCGGCGAGGCAGTTACTGGAATCCGGCGAACAGGTTACTGTTCCGGCGAGCATCATGAGATGGCATTAAATGGTAATTCCCGACGAAGCCTGTAATTTAATTATGTACATGTCATGTACTAGATATGCATTTTTAATCGATGTATCAAGATATAATGGACTAGTGGAAAACGAGTGTGACGAGTTGAGAGACGCGTGGCCGGATTCTTACCGTCGAGCATAGTATCTTTAGGCCGGAAAGAGTAAGCTCGGGTTACGAGTTAGCTTGATTATTATGATGGGCCGGGCCTAGGCCCAATAACTCTATATGACTCATGGATATGGAATGGGCTTTAGGTCCAATAAAGAGTAATTAATTTGAGATGGGTTTTAGGCCCAATGGCTTTAAAATGATACGGGCTTTAGGCCCAGATATATGTTTGGACATGGTTTGGGCTTTAAGCCCAATAAAGTGTAATTGATTTAATATGGGCTTTAGGCCCAAATTTTATTAAGGTATGATTTGGGCCTTAGGCCCAATGGATAGTTTAACCTGATAATTATTACTAATATAGGCTTGAGATCAAAGGACTTGAGGATAATGACTGGGCTTAAGGACTCAAAATGATACATCGATATAAGTACGTTTTAGAGTACATTCGTAATTGTTGTATGTGTACCTTATACATGGTCGCATTTCCTTTGTTATGAATATAGGATATGTTGAGGCGGAACAAGGCTTCAGGTTTTGAGAAAATTGATATGGCCCAGGTGAGGACTTATAAACCTTTGTATGCATTACTGCCTATAATGCTCGGTTAATTGTCTTGGTATATAAAGTGGTATTATTTGTTTGGCCTTGAATGCTGTATGCATGCTTGCCTGCTTTGCGGATGTTCTTGCTTACACCTTGTATTTTATTGAGGTTGTCTCTGATGCAGTGTGCATGATTATATGAACTGTGTACCAGTGTGGTATGATATGCCTGTCGAGTATGACTTGTTTTGTGTGTTAAATAACGTGATATATGGTTTTGTGGTTCGTGTGGTGGACTATGGGCTGGAGGCCCGGACTTGAGAATAAGATGTAAAATCCCCACAAACCTGGACAATCATATGTAATGGTACTCGAAACTCTTTAAGCATAATTGAGAATAAAATACTATAACAATTCTACTGTGGGGCTGTTGACCGGTTGGTTCGAGCGGGAAGTGATACCCCTCGGGATTTCATGCGGTTTTGCATGGTATATGCGGTTTAGCATATGGGTCTGTTATGACCGGTTCTACCTCCCTCTTTCTACCTCCCCCTTTCTACCTCCCTCTTTCTCTCTTTCTGTCTCTCTCTCTCTATGATGGTATTTGGGCTTGGGCCCTGATTGTATTTGGGCTTATTGTGATACCCCGGGTACACTTAGGTACCTAGGGGGATACTTATTTGATGAGAGTCGGGTGTTACTTGTCCTTGGAGGACATTCTTGTTAGTTGGATCGTGTATTCGGTATCTTGTGCGTGATGCTCACATTTCATGTGTACATGATACTATGGGTTTTGGATCGGTAACGCATGCTACTGGTGGATTGAGGACAATGGTGCATATTGGCTTGGCCTAATGTGCACAAATGGGTTCGTGGTGACCCGATGGCACGGTTGACCTATTAGGGGATACCGAGTGCTCGACTTTATTAATCAGTCGATAAAATGATGGATTATGTTAGGAATATATTTATTAGGTTCAATTGGTTCATTGGAGGCACAATTTCCCAAATGACATACCCGTTGGCTCGGGTTGGCACAAATGGTGCACAACGGGGGGCATTGGGGTGCCCGTCGGTGCACAATTGGGCTCGATCAGGGTAAATACGTAATTGGCCAAACCGACCAATCAGAGTGAGCCAAGTAGATCGGGAATAAGGTGCTGGAAGCCTTAGGTGTGAAAGCTAGCAGCTTGTGTGGCATAGGCTAATTGGCCACAACTAAGCATGAGGTGGCACCAACTTGGTGCAAGTGGCACCAAGTTGGCAAGTGTGGCAAGTAGGAGCTTAGTCACCTACTTACCATCACTTAAGGGGTGAAACCAGGCTTCTCTCTCCCATTCTGATCAGATTAAAATCGTGGCTAAGGATAGAGAGAGAGAGAAGGAGAGAAAAGAGGGGAAAGGAGGAGAGTGAGCCTAGGGGTTCTGCTCTCGGCCAGGCAGACCCCTACCCACTAAAATAGGGATTCCGGCCAAACTACCAGTTTGAATTGAGTGAAACCAAAGTCTATGATTAGCTAACATCTATAGCTTTCATATGGAACTAAGTTTGTGGGATTTGGAGTAGAACTGGGCGAGTTATGCTCTCTGGAAGGGGACTGGTCTGCAGCTGTCCAGCAGTAGTGCTGCTGCTTGACCCAGTCTTGGGGTGGAAGGCATATCTGGAGCTACCCACCTCGGATTGGGGTGTTCTTGGTGGCTCTGGAAAGATAAGAGGCAGGGCTACAACTTTTATGCTGATGGAAAAGACTTTTTATGCCTATAGGTTCGGTTTATTTCGGGTTTAATGTGCTGCTGGTGCAGGACAGTTTCTGCCCAAATTGGGGAAAGATGAGTGTTGTGTGCTTGAATTGTATTTTGGTTATTATGATTGCTTTTATGGATTTATAATGTGTATTTGTGTGTGTGTAACAGGGGAATAAGGTGAAGGGAACCCAATGGTTCCAAAGGAAGGGAGTTGGCCTAAGGAAGCTTAATTGGTGTAAGTAAATAGGTTATGCGGGCTAGTGATTGCTAGTGCACCTTTGTTGGGCGGAAGGCCATTTTGCATGCTTATTGTGCATGATTGTGTGTTGTTTAAGCATGCTGCTCATTTTGGACTAATTGACCATTGCTGGACTTTGAGGGCTAAATATGCAATGTTGGGATTTGTTGGTTATTTGTGGATGATTGTGATGCATTAGCATCCTATTGGTGCATGTGATTGTGTTGTATGCTTGTGGCATTCTTGCTGCCTTGTTGGCTTGTTTGCATTGCACTTGTGGTGCTGATGTTTGGTATTGCACTTGATGTGCTTGTGATTGACATTGCACTTGTGATGATTTTGGTTGGCATTTCATCATATTGGATGCGTGTGTGATTGTGGTATCACTGGCCAGTTGGTTGGGTGCACAAGGGTGCACGTATTATAGAAAAGGGCCAACGTGGAGTTGGCGTATATGGAAAGGGCCAATGTGGAGTTGGCAAAATATGGGAAAGGGCCAATGTGGAGTTGGCGTATATGGATTTGGGTGGTGTTACGAAGGGCGCTGTGTGTGCCTCGGTAGCAAGCCATATGCACATTGTGGGCTATTCGGTTATGCCTCGTACGTGGGGCTATGGGATAAGATTGTGCATGTGTGCACGGCTGCCAGGGTATGCAAGTAGGCCCAGAGTACATCACAAGGCTTACCCGTGGGCCTGGTCACGGTGATACTGGAATGGTTTGTTCCATGGCGTGAGTGCCCGGTACTTGTGCATTACATTGTGAATGTGCTTCTTGACTGTGTGTTGCCCATGTCGAGCCTTGTGTGCATTTTGTGATTACTTTCTTGCATGGCTTATTTACTTGCTGAGTTTTATACTCACCCCCCTATTTCTCCCTTTGTCTTACAGGTGCGAGATTGAGAGTACGGGCAATAGGTCGATGGGTATAGTCGAGTCGGATTCCATTAATTATTTAATTGTATTGGTTTTTACTTGGAGGTTATGTTTTTGTAAAGGAAGAGTTAGTGCCCCTTTGTAGCAACGATTTTATAACATTAGTGGAGTTATTTTTATAAATGAGTTTTGGTACTTTTTTAATGTCTTTGTGGCCTTTGCATAGTCGGTTTTGCTTCCGTTTACGTTGCGCTTATGTTTTGGTTGGTAACCCGCGAGGCAGAGGCAACAAGCTTCTGGTTGGTTTGGTAAAAGGCCTTTGGGTGCCCTGTGGCACAGAGTGGGTGCACATGGTACCTGGCTGGTCGCGCTTAGCGGGGGCGTGACACTTATGCCCTGGTTGTCTGATCAGACGGGACCGAGCTCGACGCACACAGTAGAAGGCCCTAATAAAATATTTAAACCTAATAACAAAGATAATTAAATAAGTAATGATAAGTGAAGGTTGAAGTCTGGTGATGACTGGTGTTGTGTATTGTGAATTGTTTGTGCTCTGTGTTTGCTATTGCCTAATGTCAGTGTACTTGTAGTTGATTTGTAATTGTATATTATTGGTTTATTTGTTTGCGGTGAGACAGTGGTTGGTCTCACCCCCTCAAAAACTTTTACAGGTTAGCTGTTCGTTGAGCAGAGGTACATGTCAGTAGGTGGCGGTGCCTTCCTCCTCGGGTCGGATCCATAGGGTGCATTACATTCATATTTTTTTAAGTATTTGTCTTCCACTGCATACTCGAATTGTATTACTTATTGTATGATATATTGCGTAATTATATGATGATTATCTTATTTGTGTCGTATTCCGGGTAGAAAGGGCAATTTAGTCTTTTCACATGCTTTTATTAATTTAATTAGACATTTTAGGATACGGGTGTTTAGTTGATGATTTTTGTGTACCGGGATTGATAAGGGCAAATTTGTCATTTTATATTTAAATTCTATTTTATATTAACATATTGGGACACGGGTGTTTCAGTTGTTCTCCATTTTAACTTTTCCAAGCAACTTACCCTTTCCATCCGCAGTAACACAACATTCATCTTTAAATTCAACAGAGTAACCATTCTTCATCATTTGAGAAACACTCAGCAAGTTGTGCTTTAATTTATGCACATAAAGAACATTCGAAATAAGTTTGTACCTTGTTTGGTTTTGACAACAAAAATGCCTTTGCCTTCAGTTTGAACCACTTCTCCATTTACCACCTTCACTTGAGTTGCTACTAATTTATTAAGCTCCTTGAACTACCTGAAATCACAAGCCATATGGTTTGTGTAGTCACTATCAACGAACCAAGTTGCAGTACTTTATTCATAATCTTAAGTGATGGCTATGAGCATGAATTGCTCATTTTGCTGAAAATCAATCATTTTAGCCTGCTGTTGAGGTTGTACTTGCTCTTGAGTAGGTGGTTGATCATGCTGCAAATAATTTGAATTTGTTCCCTGACCATGCTTCATTCTGCAAAATCTTTCAATATGCCCAAGCTTTTGGCAAAAATTGCAATTTTTGGTCTTCCAACATCTATGTTCAGCATGATTTATCTTCCCGCAATGCTTGCAAGGTGGAACCTTGGTTGAGATCCTCCCTCCTTTGCATTGTGTTGTACATGTGGTTTCTTGTCATTGAAAAATTTTGAGCTTTCCTTGTTAGAAGAGGACTTAGCAACTTGTTTCACAGCTAAAGCTTCCTCTGAAAAGAGTTCTGCCTTCTTTGTTTACCTCTGTTCATGAGCATACAACGATCCCACATACTCATTTACAGAGATCGTAGTGATATCCTTCGATTCTTCAATTGTTGCTACCCTTGCTTCAAATCTATATGTGACTGTGTTAAGGACTTTTTCAATATTCTTGAGGTCTGGAATTCTTTCTCCATATAGCCTAATGTGATTCACAACTTCTTATACTCTAGAGTTGTAGCCTTTGATTGATTCTTCTTCTTTCATCTTTAACATATCAAATTCCCTCCTAGGTGTTTGAAGTCTCATCTGTCTTGTTCTTTCTAATCCTTAAAAGCTTTTATGCAACACTTCCCAAGCTTCTTTTGCAGTTCTACAACCCACAATGAGTGGAAATATGGACTTGAAGACAAGTGAATGCATATAGGTAATGGCCATATTGTGATTTGAATATTTTCTCCGTAGGATTGCAATTGAGCCACAGTCAAGCTCCCAACATCTTCAAGCTCTTGGAATCGATCTTGGATTTACTCTTACAGCCCATTTGCCATGAAGAAAGCCTTCATCCTTACTACCCAGCATTCATAATCTTCTCCATCAAATGGAGGTGGAGTTGGCAATGATGATGAAGAACTTGAGGATGATGTTGCATTACTCACTATGTTACTAAGTTTGGTCTCGAAAGATCAGAGCTGCTTCGCTATCAAATGTTGAATCTACAAAAAACTAGAACAATATGAAAGCAACTAATTTTGGATTTCCAGAATTCTTCAAAGAACATATGAACACTGCTTGAATTTCCAGAATTTTGTAGAATTTATGAACACTCAAGAACACTTAGATAAGGCTCTCTAATTCTGAAACTCTCTTGTCAATTCACAGAACTCTCTTAGTTTAATGAAACACTCTTGATTATGGAAGAGAACAATTGATTTCTCCACATTTTCCATTACAATTCTACAACACACTTATACAACACAAAAATATAGTCTACTAACATAGCAACTAGTTAGGACTACTTTATTAAGCCTTGGCATGCCTGAAAATAGACCTGGCAAAATGGGTATTGACACGACAACCCGACACGAACATGACACGAAATTAGCAGGTATAGTTCAGAGATTTTTAACCCGTTTAGTTAAATGGGTCGACCCGACACGACACGAAAATTTACAGATCGGGTAGCGGGTTGAACCTCCAACTCGTTGGGTACCTGTTTATGACCCAATTATATTTAAGGTATAAATACTTTCCTGATTCAATATAAGACATTCAATATTTAAGGCCGAAGTTCCCAAAATTATCCAAAAATAATTTTACAAATGTTTTAAAATATTATTACACTATGATTCTACAATTTATAATTTTATTTAATATGTGGCAAATCTAATTATATGCCTATTTGCCTAAAAAAAGCGATCTGTGCAAAATTGAAAAATTTCAAATTAAGTTTTAGGCTTGTTAGACTTAATAGGTAATCTGCGGGTCAACCCAAACCGACACGATAATAAACAGGTAGGACACGGCACGAAATGATTATTAAATGGGTTGGGTCGGGTTGAAGAATTAGAACCCGTTTACCTGTTCAACCCGACACGAACCCGACACGACAACACGAATCGCCAGGTCTACCTGAAAATGCTCAGTTAAGCATGCTTACTCTTCTATTTCCAAACCTTATCCTGACACTAATCTAAATTAAAAAAGTATTAATTTAAAAGACACACCTACAGGTACAACAAAAAAGCAAAAAGTAACAGCAACTTGCAAACTTTTCTCTCTTTCAATGCAGCTTGATCATAATCTAACACCTAATACCTGATCCAAATAAAGATAACAATAGCAAAATAGAAAAGAGATTTATTCTTCGGATTATGTTGATTAGTAAATTGAATTGAAATCGATTTCCTAACTTAGATTCCTATCTGTCCTTGTGAAGTTTCAATCGGTGTTTGACATGGTTGAAAGAGGTGGCAGTGGCGACAGTGACAACACTGGCAGTGATGGTGGAGACGACGATGGTGAACAATGAAGATGATGAAGATGACAATGAGCAGTACCAGTTTTTGAAAACGGTTGAGCTTCAGCTTCCGCTAAGTAAGTTGTTATTTTCTATTCATTATATGCTCTCCAGGCTTTAAAAATGCCAAAGCTCAAAGGCATTACCAAATGTGTCAACACTCAGGAAGCTCCGTTGTAACTCACCAATTTCAGACCGCCTAATCTTTTTTATGAAAACCGATTGTGGTGCAAACTGTGGAGTCGAAAATTGATGTCCTCTCTTTCTATAATATCGGGTACATACTAGTTTAGACTTTGGTTAAGTTTCTTCTTTTTCCATATATTGAAACTCGCTATTATGTTGATAAAGTTATATGATGTAATTGTTGTAGTGGAAGTGAAGATGGAACGAAAACAATTATGTTTCTGAAAAGAAAAAACATATAGGATTATGTCTTCTTCTTCTTGGCCATGTTAGGTAGTAGGCACTCAGGAAGTCCTAATTTTCTATACTAGATATTTGATATTTTCCCATTAATGTTAGGTTTACTAACATTTTTAAGAAAAACATACAGGATTATATTAGTACTACTGCTAGGCATGGCATGCTGGGCCATATGCAAAGCATCAAAATTGGAGGGAGTGCATTCTACATTTCTCAGCCCGACTGCTAAAAATTAGAGAACGTGGAAGAAGATAAAAAGAGACCAAAATTTTGCTTATGTTAGTGGCCCAAGGCACTGGGGCCTGTGTGCTATATCGTTTTGATCCAGACTAGAAAAGTTAATTTGGGTCAATGCTTGGGATCGTTGATCTCTTCTAGAGGTGGCAAAATGGGTTGGATACCCAATGGGCTACCCATTTAACCCATAAATAAATAAGTAATGGGTATAAATGGGTTAGTAAAATTTTATATGGGTCTAATTGGATTTTTTATCTATTTAACCGATAAAATAATGGTTTTATATGGGTTGGGTAATAGATATCCATGAACCCATATATTAGTAATCTAATTCAATTATCCACATGGGCCAAGATGGCCCCAACCTATTTGGGCCTAGTGGGCCCAACATAGCCCAAACTATGCAGACCTGGTTGGGCTCATATGGGCCAATTTAAACCCGACCAAGCACATCTTGTTCCCGCCTAGTTAGGCTCGTATTGGCTATGCCAAGTTAATATGGACTAGGTCAGATTAATATTCATAAAGTTACAAAACTTAAAAAACAAATTTTAAAAATATATATTAAGTATTAACATTATATGGATAAATAGGTATACCCATACTAAATTGATCTAAATGGATAAATAGATATACTCACATTAAATGAATCTAAATGGATATGAGTATCCATTTAAATTTCATGATAGGTCGTAAATGGATAAATGGGTATAACCCATTATGACCCAACCCACGGATATCCATGGACGCCCACTTTTCCACCTCTAATCTCTTCCTTAAAGATTGAGATCAGTCGATGGTATGAAAACAGTTCATAATGGTATGAAAACAGTTCCTAAGGCTTTTAAGTCCAAAGTGTTCTCAATTATATATATATATACCATAAACACATTATATTACTTAAAAGAAACTAGTTAGAGTGGCGAAACATACAAAGATGAAGACTATTACAATGTATCCTAGATAAGTTTAGTGGTCAGATATGGTTGAAACAGCCGAAACTGGGCACCAAACAACACAGAAGGATTTTAAATAAATCCAGCCAAAGAAAAGGATAGCTATTAGAGAGCAATAATGCCATATGCAGCAGCATCAGCGTCAACAGGAAAAGGGAACAAGGAATGAAAATCGACAACCATGTCCGATCCACCGTGAAAAGGGCAGTCTCCCCTTCGCTGAAAGCAAAGGAATCTGCCGAGGAACCTAGGTTCCAACTAAACTCTGGCCAGAGAGATAGTTTTATCACTGTGAATGCCCTGTTCCTTTTCTTGTTCTTCCTATAAGCACCTGTATTCAAAACAGACAAGCTCATAACCATATCAATATCCATTCCTCCTCTCGGGTCACCAGAGACCTTGGGGCACAGGAACAACAATTCGTGGATGTATTTCCACAAAAGAAATGGACATAAAAGAGTACCAAAATATGCCGACCTTGACCTGATACCAGAGAGGTGTAGGTCTCTCACCCATGGGTCACAAAATAACCACACCCGGTTAGCCTCCACAGTAATCGGGATGGCTGCAATAAAACATCACTTATAAGCTGCAGGGGGTGAGTCAGAAAGAATCTGTCCCTCACCGTTTCTATCTTCTTTGCAGCCTCGTACTCCTTCGCCCATTGGGACATTTCATAGTCCCTCACAAGCTCCTCAGCCGTTGTACGATGGTGAACCTTCGTTGTCCTAGCTAACCTCTTCCAAGAAGGCTTTGAAGCCGACGCATGTACCGGGGTTTGCGCATCCAGATCCTCTACAATAGCCGCCACTGTATTAACAATCTCAGCATATTTCTCTTTCTCAGCTTCATGAATGGGGAAATTGTTGGAGTCATACTAGCCTTGCGTTTGCGGCTTTCTTCAGTACCTGAACTATTATCTGCTCCTGCCTCAGTCCTCGACACCTGCTTAGGTTCCGAACTCGAGATATCCTGGGCCTCCTCAATCTATTCAGCCGAGGCAGCGTCTGTGCTATTCCCCTCACTTTCCACCATTCCCAATACCATTGAATGCTTACCAGAATAGTGCTTCCCATAAATCTCTTTGGCTCTCATCCATGGGCCATAGCTCGTCTCCTCAGGCAGTTCAACTCCTTCGTTGGGTCTCTTCGGCTTGGGGCACCTATTAACAACATGAGTAATCAAACCACATCGAAAACAGAATTCCCCGAGACGCTCATACCTGAATTTAATTCAGAATTCCTTGCCACTCTTGTCAATTCCGTGTACTCCCGGCCTCAAGGGCTTCGCAACTTCGAATTCGACCGTGGCCCGAGTAAACCCCTGCCATCCTAACACACTCTCCAGTGATGGTTCATAATGCAAAAATTCCAAAAACGCATCTCCAATTTTCACAATTTTGCTATGTGATAGTAAATTAAAGGGAATGTCATGCATCTGAACCCAGAAGTGAGAGAGGCGCATGGGTACCTGGCTGAGAATCATCTCCTGCGTCCATGGCTTCAAGCAGAGGTGAAGATTGGAGACGAGCCACGGTGACCCTTTCAGCACATGTTTCCTATCTTCCTCCATCTCAAAGCCTAAAAGAAAAACATTATTGGGTTTGGGGATTATCCTGAAATCACCTTTGATATACCAAATATCTTTGAGTTGTTGACGCATCTGAGTTGGTGTCACTCTGTGATTTGAGTAGATCTTCCCCACCACCTATGTACGGGCCACCAAAAATCCTAAGCACGCCTCCTCAAACTACATACTCGGAATCGTCATCCCTAAGATTGATGACGAACTTTGAAGAGCCTGCCATGGTTGAAACCAGACGGCACTGGAAATCCGGATCGACCCGGTACTAAAACTTCCTTGGAAACAAGGTACTGTTGTAGAGGCACAGATCTGATGGAGAATATGTGTGTATAGATTTAGCAGGTGCGGATTTGTGATTGAGAGAAGAAACGGGAGAGATTTGACTAAAATGCGTTCAACAATAGATAGCAGCGGCGAAAGTAAAGTGTGAAAAAAACCCTAACAGAGCAAACTAAAGGAGCCATCCTTTCCTAAATTGACTGTGAACCAGCTTCACGCGATGCATATAACATTCAATTGGATTATATAGCTGTAACAGGAAAGCAAGCCAGCATAGGGTTGATGAACCATGTAGGATTTACTTAAGCCTACAAGGGAGGTGTGTGAGAATCAACTGATGAATGTACCTAGGGAAAAGAAGAAAAAAATGGTAAATTGCTATGCTATTAGTATATGGCTGCCAACTTTTTTTCCTGTCTAAAGTATATGGTTCCCAAATAACTTTTTGCAAATGAAGCAATTAAATGTCAATTACATGGCAACGGCATATATCAAATTCCTTTCGTTAATAGCATATTCCACAATCACTTTACCTACACTAAAGAGCCAAAATTATATTACCATAAAAAGGTGCGAATTCCAAAAAATGATAGGAAACAATTCTCACAATTCATCCCTTCCAGAGTACCTTTATGTCCCTTTGGGTGGGTTTGAACAAGCTACCATGAATTCCAGTATGAAGTATAACCGTGTTTCTTCAATCTTATGGGGGTGACTTGAGTACTGTTTATTCCTTTATTTTGACTTTTTAAGAAACCAATTGGGATTATAAGTCCCTTTTTTGTTTTTCAATATGGAAGCTGAAAGTGTACTTGGATTGAGAGAAGAATGTACCAGGAAGTTGACAAATCTGTTGTCAAAGAAAGAATCAACTCATAAGTCTTGAAGGTAGTTGGGAAATTTCACTAGTGTATTGAAAAATCTAGTTATCTACAAAATTTGAGAGAATTTTCTAAAAGCTACACAGTAATTGCTGCATAGAATGTTCTTGATGGCAGTATGACAAAGAACATCTGGTATTAGCCATGGAAATTGCCAATGCTTTCTCCATCTCTTGATCGACTAGTCGTTTGACCAAAGAAACGGCATACTCAATGAAGGCTGCATCACAAGGTAAAGTGATCGGCCCATTGCTTGGTAGCCCAAATTCTTCTTCGGACATGTCTAGGAGTTCTCTAAAGATGTGACTATTTAGATACGATAAAGGCAACGCAAAACGTTTTTGATCTGCAGTGTAGAAAACAAAATGACCCTTTTCAACCTTTGGTGGCATGTCTTCCCTTATGAAATCTGCCTCCGCAACGCTTCTTGGTAAGGAGATTCGTTTCCTCCTTAAGGCAGCCAGTCTCTGCCACTTCCTGGCAATCTTGATGAGTTTCTTGGGACTGATCATGGTGACACTGTTTTGGTGAGAGACAGAGACTACAAGGAGATCAATGTATTGAAGACTGGAAATGAGGATTTTGATTTGGGAAGAATGCAAAGGGATAAGATCATTATACACACTCAACCCATGGACACTTATTAATTGGTTTGTTGCATGTGTTACTGTTTAGGGGACTTGTGGGCACAGCAACATGTGAAATTGGCAAGACGGGAGGTATATGATCATGACACGCTAGGTTCAATACTTCGATTGGATTACCACCACATTTTTGTGTCTAGTTGTTCAATGGCATAGGGGGTCTCAAGCAGGTGGATCTTTCAGACCATAATCCCCTGAGAACCACAGGATATTATCAGTATAATACCAACTTGGCACAGTATTAATGCTTTGTATTGTTGTCATCTTTGATAAAACTATGTTATATAAATACTATACACGTAAGGACGAAATTTGGCAATTTGGAGGGAGTATACATCATAGCATGCTGGCCCTATATGTTCTGAGAGAGGAACTACCAAACAAGTGAAATATGCGGTTCTTAATTGAATCTCCTTTAGACTGTGAGATGTTCTTTATCTCGCATCCCACATCACCTGACTCTTGGCTTTGGCATTAACGGAAGAAAACATTTTATACTCTTAGTCCTAGCAAACCAACAGCATGTACTCTGTCAGCTAATGACCCGGACGCATTCTGGTCTCGGGGGCTGCCTTGTTACACCATAATTTTGATCAAAACATCAATATTAAATTTGTACATCGCTGATGTCAAAGTTTCAGGTTCTTCATTGCTCTCTGCCAATGTGCAGTTACAGGCACTTAAAATTCAAAAACTTGAAAGAAAAAGATGTTGGCACCACCATTGAAGTCTACCGTTTAAGAATAAAAATGTTACATAAGTTTCTTCAGAGAAAGGAATTAGGGGCTGCAGTTCACAAATATACCCAACTTCAAACATTAGCTGTAAGCCTGTAACTTGAAAACGACAGGATTGGACCCACGTTAATTTTTTGGTTCTTAGATGAGAGTAAATCCTAAACATATAGTTTTTTTTAATCAAACTGTAAGAATCATCTGAATCTAACTATGCAGGTCTAGTATCCTGTTAAGAATTCAGTTTTTCCATTGTGTTTTCTTTCGGGTCTGCGGTGACTTGTATCCGACTCACCAGTTCCCAATTGGTTTATTCATTTCAAATGTTTAGGGGCACAAGCTTCTAGTTAGCAAAGGCAAAATACATGATAGTGTCTCATGATGCTTCTATCAATTATGTCAAATGACAGGATCTAATGTCACCATATTAAACGCGTCGTGCCTTCAATTTAATTAAAAAAGCTGCACAACAATCTTGAAGCTGAACGTATTTGGAAACTAAAGATATATGAAACTCGATTAAACTATGGAGGTGGTTGCAAATTTCACTAGTATGTTGAATTTGTGTCTACAAAATCGGTATCAATTTAAAAACTACATAGTAACTGCTGGTGGGGTTGTTCTTGATGGTAATTTGACAAGGAACATCTGCTACCAGGGATGGACATGATTAAAGCTTTCTCGATGGCTTTATCCAGCCTCCCTCTGATCAGAGAAGTAACATATTCGATTAAAGCTACGTCACAAGGTAATGTGATTGGTCCATTGCTTGGTAGACCAAACTCATCCTCAGACATCGCTAAGATTTCTCTGAAAATTGGATTGTTAAGATACGATAGAGGCAACATGAAACGGGTCTGATCTTCTGAGTAGACAACAAAATGGCCCTTCTCAGCCTCTTGAGACATGCCGTTAGTACTCCTTCTGTTTGCATCTGCTTGGCTTCTTGGTAATGAAATACGTTTCCTCTTCAAGGCAGCTAGTCTCTGCCATTTCCTAGCAATCTTGATGAGTTTCTTGGCGTTGATCATGGTGTTTAGTTCGGTGAAATGTATTGTAGAGAACACAACTTACACATGGATATATGATTGGTTTGGAAACTAAAACAGGAACTTTGAGTTGAGTAGGAGGAAACAGGAGCTGGTTATTATATAGACCAAACCCAGAGACACTTCATTGTTGGGCGCATGTTTCACTACTGGGGGAAATTGTGGGCGCAAACCCATGTGAAAATTTGGCTAGTTGGGTGGTGTATGATGAGTGATGAAATGCTAGGTTCAATTGGATAACCAACACACTTTTAGTGCCAAGTAGTTCGGTGGCATAAGGGGTCTTGAGCTGGTGGATCATAAACCCATGATTCCCCAGAACCACAGACAGGATATTATTATCAGGATAAACAGATCAAGTTGGCAGAACATTAATGTTAATGAATATCTGGCTGAAATTTGGCAATTTGGTGAGGAGAGTATTGATTTGGCAAATTGTGCAATCGCTGGTATGTGCTATGCGTAGCATGTTGGTGCCATATCCATATGCAAAGCATCATTACCTACAATTACAAAAGAGAGCATATACCGTGTCTGTTAGGGGCCAAAGGCATTCGAGCCTTTGTGGGTTGCCCTTTTGTATAATTTTATATTTTGTCAAAGGATTGAAGAGTTGAATTGGGTCATTGTTCCATCGCTGATGGCCCAGTTTGAAGATATCTAAGCGTGCTCCAAAAATCAGGACTGATAAACAAAGTCGTACAAGATTGATGAGCCATGTAGGATTTAGTTTTAGTCTCCGGGAAGTGCTTGCCCAAAAAGGGGAAAGAAAAATAAGCGGCAAATTGCAACGTCATTATAAATTAGCAAATAGTTTGTTTCAAATGGAGTGAGCCCGGATAACTTGATTGAAAAACAATTGTCACTGTTGAATGGCGACGGTATACAATACAACAAATCACTTTGTTTTGTTAGTAACACATGCCACAATCACTTCAATAGAAAAAAGAATATGAGGAAGAAAAGAATCACACTCCTCACTTTGGACACTTAGCTTAATGTGGTCTTTTGGGTTTGAAGAAGCTAGCATGAATTCCAGTATGAAGTATAACAAAAATCCCAGAAGCAATCAGAGCAGCACTGAGGATCAAACCAAAGACTCCTGGGATCCAGTTAAGGCACCACATTGGGCTACGCACCTTTGGTTTCTTAATCTTGAGCCACATGAAACATGGATAAGCCAATGTCACCGGCAATGATATACCTCCAAGTAGACCACTGACGCTACCCAAGAACGGGATTGCCACCGCCAGAAAGAAGGACCCGAACCCCCGAATATTGATCTCATAAGAATCCGGGCCCACCATGGGCAGGGGTTCTTCCACTTCATAACCACTCGTCGCTCCAACTCATCAAAGATTGGCATGGCATAGATTTGGTACGAGGTGAGAGAACTAATAATGACAAACAAGCTGGTCATTCTTAGGATAAAGGGTGGCGTGTCACGCCCATGGAATTTACTTAAGGCTGTCAGCATCCCGCCATTTTTGGGTATCTGCAAGTCAAAGAGCAATAGCAGCAGCAAATGTAGTTTATATATAGTCTAGCTAGATTAAACGTCCCAGATCTTGGTTTTGATTTATATATCCTCAAGTTTGGGTTAGAGTTCATACTTGAGATTGAATAATATAATGGATTTTTCTATCTTGTGCCCTAGGGCACATGATAAGTCTTTAAAAATAATAATAAATTCTTATAATTAATGTGTATCATTTTCATAGTAACTGAAATAACCCTTCATTATTATTAATTACACTATACAAACCACTCTTTATGAAAAATTATTTCAGTCACTATGAGAATGATACATATTAATTATGATAATTTATTATCATTTTTAAGGGCTTATCACGTGCCCTAAAGAAAAATTATTTCAATCACTATGAGAATGATATATATTAATTATGATAATTTATTATCATTTTTAAGGGCTTATCATGTGCGCTTTAAGACACAAGATAGAAAAATCCTAATATAATATACCTTTGAACCATACGTCCAATATCCTCCAATTGCAATGGGAAATAGGCACATTGCAATTATTGCATACGCAAACTTGACACCCTTCCACATTGGCACTCGTGATGGATGCTTCTCACTTGAAGGCATGGTGCCCTGAAACATCAAGTTTACGCCACAAATTAATAAATCTCTTCAGGAGGATAAATGTTGTTCGGATATGATATATGAAGGTCTATTCCGTTTCTTCTCGCTTCCGATTAGTGACTTCCAAATTTCAAGATATGACAATTTAATTTTGCGAATACGTATAATTTAATTTCTGGCAATGCCAGCTTCATCAACCGGTCTTTATTTAGATTTGCTTTTCACCCCAATTGCCAACCGTTTAATAAGATAAACTTCCTTTTTTTAATTTTCTAATTTAATTACGAAATAAAACTTTTTTTCCCCGTAGGAGACACTAAAGTATCGATACCAAAACTGTAAAACTACAGATATATACCGTTTCAAAGGTTTATAGTTTTACATTTGCATATTTCCCATAAGAAGAAAATATTACTACAGATTACATTCAGCTCCAAAATTTGAGGTAGATCACATTCGTATAATTAATGGTTTTATATCTG
Source organism: Turnera subulata (assembly GCA_028386065.3). Classification (NCBI taxonomy): domain Eukaryota; kingdom Viridiplantae; phylum Streptophyta; class Magnoliopsida; order Malpighiales; family Passifloraceae; genus Turnera; species Turnera subulata. The sequence goes on along the minus strand of JAKUCV010006895.1, from coordinate 18,696 downwards.
TCATGATAGAGATAGCCTACTGAACTTTTTTTTTTTGTCGAAAAAAAAAGGCATCAGTGGTGTCATCATCGCCCCGTCGGTCCAGGCCCCGGTCAATACTGGTTACATCCTTGCATTAGACCCTCCTCATAGGAGAGACCGCCCAACCGGGGCACCAGCGGATACCCTCACCTGCTACGCGTCATAATACCGGGGAATCACCGGGCTCAACGGCCAGCACCCGGGAAAATTTAGAAAAGCGAAAAAGGTTGTTAAAAAATCAAATGTCAACGCGGGCAAGCAAAGTTAGCATTTTTTTAAAAAGAAAAAAAAAAACCTTAAGAACCCATCTAGTAGCTCCGTTTTTCCTTTAAAAGTTTGAACTTTCACAGACAGAGCATAGGAAGAAAATCAACAAGAAACTTTGGAAGTCTTCGTTGTGACAATATAACTTCCTGAAATGCTGCCAGAAGGAAATTAATTATATAGAGTAATATTTATTGAGGAAAAATCAGTCCTACTCCCAATAGCTATATGGTCAAACCCACGATATTTTCTCAACACCTAAAAAAAAGTCCCGACTTTCATGGTTTTTAGAGGAGTTTAGCATTTAGACCCTTAATAATCTTGATGGATTAGATCAGCTGATGGGAGCTGTCCTTGGTTAACCAAGCCATCTCCAAGTCTTGAAGATAGATTGGCTAAGGATACCCATGCCAAAGCGGAAAAAAACATTTGAACCCTTAATTTCCTCTTTATATTCAAAACCTTAAATGAACATGGTCTTTTTCATAATAATATTTTAACTATTTTTTTAAAAAAATATAGCTTATTTTAATAAATTAGTCAGGCCCCCATCGAACCCCAATCAGACCACTATTTTCTTGAACATCCCCTCCAGTCCACCAGTTCAATGTTTCGTCAGATTTTAATAACCTTTTTTTTTTCCAAAAAAAAGGCATCAGTGGTGTCATCGCCCCGTCGATCCAGGCCTCGGTCAATACCGGTTACATCCCGGCATTAGACCCTCCTCATAGGAGAAACCGCCTACCGGGGCACTAACGGACACCCTCGCCTGCTACGCGTCATATTGTCGGGGAGACGCCGGGCTCAATAGCCACCACCCCACAATGTGGAAGGCCATATTCGGCCACATCACACTATTATGGGGCTTGACTGGAAGCGTCGGGACTCGAACCCGAGTCCTAGAGATGGCAGGCTAAAGGCTTTACCACTGGGCCACCACCCCCGATGATCAGATTTTAATAACCTTGCTCTTAACTCATGGTTGGTAGCCCGGTCATCCTTTGACAAAACCAATTCAGCAACGAGGATAGCAAGGATATAAATTATAACAATTTAACCAAAATATTATAGATATCTCCGTACGTGTGTATCATGGAAAGAAGTATGAATTAATTAGGTTGTGTATGAGAGCCAGAGCCAAAAAGTAAAAAAAAAATTAAAAAATTCTGCCATACCTGTATCTCGAGTATCAGGTTGTGACCCTTGAAAGCGAAAGCTATGATCCCAAGTGCATTGAGAATACTGAAAACCGTAACAATTTCCCCGTGCTGACGAAGAGGATGGTATGATACCCCAGGTATGGTGCCCTTAGCCACAGACACCAACCATATAATTGTACAGTAGCCAACAGCAGTAATGGCGCCAACCAGGGATACAACGGCAAATGAGTTCAAGTTTGGGATCTGAGATAAGACAACCGTAGCACAGGCAAACACCAAGTACCACTCCACTGGTGTTAGTGTCTTAACGTCGCATGGTTCCCCACATGCAGTGTAGAAGAATGTCTGCAATGTGGATCCTCCCAGGATGATTAGAGCCGCGCATGTTCCTATTGATAGGTATATGTGTGGAAGTATGACTAACCATTTGGATGCCTTGTCACCTGAAATATTGTTCATCAATACAATACAGAACAAATTGAATTCGCTCATCATTTTCTTAGATAATAGAGAAGCAACCGATTGTAGCTCCCCGAATGAATGCATAGGATGTTCTGCCCAATTTCTTTGATTTCTTGGCTTGTAAATTGAATTACCTAGACCTTTTTTTATCTTCAAGTAAAGATTTGAAAATGAGCAGAAGCAATGATTTTTAGGGATATATAATTCTTAAAGGTACAAACAACAACGCTCCGTGATGTGCCTAATGTATATTACTATAAGTAATTAAAAAGACTTTATTTGGTAGTTGGCATAGGTTAACAAAGTATATATATTCTAATTAAGAAGAAAAAAAAAAGAAGAAAGGAAAAAGGAAGGTGTTTAATTACCAAAAGCCGCGGTCCAAAGATGAAGATATCTGCTGTAACGGATTCCGGTTTCAGGAGACTCATGGAGTTGCACCAGTAAATACAGGGTATAGAGCTGCCATATAAATGCTAGAGTCATCAATATCACTCCCCATGACCTGAAATCACAAATTAATTTAGACATGGCCGGCCAATGTACTTCCAAAAATATTTCATATATACTATGGAAACTAACAACAACATATTTACTTAATTAATATGCATATCTGGGTTGCATTGCATATCTCGAATTATAAATTTTATAAGTTTGTGCTTAATTTACTTACCATCCAAGAAAGACGAAAGAAACAGGAAGCACAAGAGCTTGAACACCGATTCCTGAACAAAGGCAATGAAAGGCAGCGTGGTAAGCATTTCCTTTCCGGGATTGGGTGATTGGAAGCCATGCATCTTGCTCGTTGTTGAGCGCAGTAAGCTTCAGAGCTATTGTGACCGGGGTTCCTGATATGGGTGCAAAATTGAAAAGAGGTGTTCCATTTCTTGGGGTTTTGCTTGTGTCTTCTGGTTCTATATGATCAGCAACAGAGAGCTGCGGTAATGGGGACAACGAATGGGAAGGCTGAAACTGGGAGGGAGGAGCGGCAGCTATTGGCGGTGTTGGTGCCACAGAGTTGGGTTTTGGTGTTGTAGCAGCTGGAATTGAGCTTGAATCAACAACCTCACCCATCCTTTTTTGCTGTGCTTAAAACTTTTCTTCAACAATTGTTTCCCTGGAGTGGGGCGACCCCTTTCGCCACACACCCTCGCACAATTCTACTAGATGAAACTAGTGCTATATATAAAGCTACCATATATAATTTCTTACTGTGAACTTATTCTATTTTGCCATGGCCCACTAGGATTGGTCTTATATTTTCCAAATCTACTTGCTGGATTATGAATTCAATTAGCTATGTGGTAGTTACTAATTACTATGAGCAGTTACCAATATATATACGTACCCGTCAATTCCACTCTCCTCTGTCTCACTGAAGTGAATTGGTTTCGAGAGGGCCAAAGAACCACTCAAACTCCATCATAAAATGGACTTTTTGGCTATTCTCTTCGAGGAGCGTAAGCGGTCACTCCACTGAAAGGAGAGGGATATTTGCGAAATAGGATTCCCTTATGTAGCATTCTCACCAGCCTTACATCACACTAGATTAAATAAATATTTGGTCCCTTACAGTATTATAATGATGAGAATGGTCCTCTTATGCTAATTACGAGTTATTATGTACATGTATTCTTCTTAAATGATTAATTTAGTCCCTCCCTTGATTAAAATGGGGATTAGCTTGATATGGTAGACTAATCGCGTGTATTAACAATTTTTGGGAGGCCCCACATGTGGTATACTTTTCAGACATGTAGGGGCCACATCGGCAAATTGAAGAGGCTAACTACGTCAACTATTCTCCATTTTAAGTAGGATGACATGATCAATCATGATTAGCATAGGAGGACCATTATCATTTTTTTGTTCTAAAATGGGCATATGTCATTCATCATAAGCCTGTCCCGGGATGAATCCAGGGTAGGGCTACAATAAGCATACATGAAGTTCAAAGACATAATTGAAATTGACGATGGAGTGAGCTCCATTGCCTCGAAAATTAAAAAGTTACAGCCCATAATCAAGTTATAAAAACAGAATAAAAAGGGAAATAACTTGTAAACAGAACCAAATGCAGGGGAGGAGGTTTAACTCGACAGCGCCAACTTCTCGGGCTTGGTTGCGCCACGGGATATAGAAATTTTTTGGCAGAACTGTGATTGAATGGTTATTACCAATCTCACGTCCTGCTTGTCTTCCTAGACATGCTCGTGTCCTGGAAGGCACTTCAATACTCCTCCGATCAATGGCCAGCGCCTCCGCTGCATTTCCCCTATGGAGACCACCCAATAGTGTGTGAGAACCCAAAAGGATGCCAACTTGCAGTGTCACCAGAGACATTAGTCCAAAGTAGGTAGGTACTATAGAAAATGCCTCATCCTATCCAGCCATAGCCAAGGCCTTCCCTGTCAAAATTCACGAGTAGGTAACAAAATATAGGTGACCTTTTCACTTCAAAGGGAAGCGTCCAGGTCACCGGTCCCTGTTCTTATTTCATCGGGGATTGGCCGGTCTTGGGCTCGGCTTTAGCAACATCCATCACAATCTCTTCATTCCTGGGATTTGCCTATTGCACCAGCTTGATAGTCTCCTTCACCCACGATTCCATCTCATCCCTACGCTGCATCTCTGCGACAGTGGGGTCATGAATCACCTGTATGGCTCTGTTGTTTTTTGCCTGTCGAGTATGCAGGCACCTCTTCTTCGATTGATACCGCCAGTTTAGCCATTGATTTGACCCAGTTGGAATGGATTCCACTTATTATGAGATTGTCTTCCTCTGTTCTTAGGATGCTGCCTGCCTTCCTCTTTTTGCCCCTCTCAGAATTGTTAGTAGAATGTACTAGGGGGTGGAGGTGCCAGGTTGTCCATTGGTTGGCATGTTGGCCTTAGCAAGCATAGGGTTCATTTGGGCAGAAGTAGGTGTGGACTCTTTTGCACAAGGCTGGTAAGGCTTTGCAGATGTGACTCACAATAGAATCGAGAAGTTTAATGGAGAAAATTAAGTAAGGACTTAATTTCTCACACAATCCCTCTTGGGATTTAACTAGGGCGGGAGGCGACTGTTGCGATACTCACTTTGAATGAAGCGAAAATAATTACATTATGTCAGCACGCGTGTGTTTAGGCAAATCATCATGTCGGTTGCATGGGCTCGTTTCGGTAAGCGAGGGGTCGGAACAGGATTTTGACGGCGGATCTGGTTTTCTAGGGTTTTTTGAATTTAGAGAGAAGGGAGAGGAAAATTTTAGTGGAGAAGGAACCATTATCATTATTACAACATACTAAGAATCAAACATATATCTAATCCGAAGAGATTTGATCCTAATTTTAATATGTTTTTTCTTATCTTTGGATTGAATTAGTCCTTGGCTAGGGTTTTTTTGTGAAAAAAGATTATTCTTTGTTCATATAAATAGATCTAGAGATTTTAAAATATATAATTGAAGATCTAGTATAAAAGAATTTTGACATAAAAAGTACTCTTAGCCTACTACATAGAATTACACAACAAGAATTATATTCTTCGAGAGAGGATTTACAAAGACACACTGTTCTAATGACGAGCATTTTTACGGGAAAAATGAGTGGTGTGGTCCTTGGCTAGGTTAGAATTTTAATTATGCAAGTCCTCTATTTTCTTCATCATGCTTTCGCTTTAGCGCAATTTTTTTATTTATTTTATGTTTTTGGTAGAAAATCGATCGGATTAGTTTAAGAGTTCGCTAAATCATTCTTAATTTTTTCTGGCCTTATTTATTTGCGTTGCATGTAAAGTGATTTTACTTTGTTTATTATTAGCCTCCCCAAATCTCGCACAATCTTATTGTTATAACAGTAATGCTAGAGTTACAAAAAGTTTTTTATTAAAAGAATCTTATAAACATATGTGGCAATATCTCATTGGATAATTTTATTAACTCTCCACATTATTTTTCTTTTGATTTATTATTTTTAAAATTAGAATTTTTACCATAAAAAATTATGTTCCCAACCACACGACCTCTCTAAATTAATTTACTGCTATCTCAGTATTTTTTTTTCTCTAATTCCCGTTTTAAGTTTTTTTGTTATCATCATTTAGAATTTACTCCCTCCTTATCCTTATCTTCTTTTGTTATTAACCCTAATTTTCTAAATCTCAATTTCCCAACCCTATCCATTGTTATTTTCTCTCATTTATTTCTTGTCTCGGTTCCCTCATTAGCAAATAAGCTATGGATTTTTACTCCTAAATGAGGATGGAGAGGGTACAATCCATTTTGTTTTTGGATTTTCATTCTCTCTTTGTGAGGGTTGCATATTGAACACAATCTTGAAAATTTAACAACAATACTTGATTGGATGCTTTGAAGCCTCGCATAGGAAAGTAACAATATATTCTTTATTATGCTTATAATGATGATAGAAAGGAGAAGAACAAATTCTTAATGCAAAAGGAATTTTTTAAAATTAATGGAATGAACTGTTATAGAGGATTGGCATTAGAATGAAATTTAGGGTTCATAGTGTTGGCCCAGATAGGCCTGAGAGGAGGTGGATTAGGCAAACATATTAATAACAATAAAATTGATTGAAAATTAAAGTAAAAACTGTTGTGGAAAAAAATTAATTAAATAACAAAATTAAATTTAAAACAAAGAAAAATTTTTAGAAGAAGGAATATGGCGGCTAGGAATTGAAGAAAAACATTGATACGGCAATAAATTAATTTACAAAGATCATAAAATTCTTGAGGTGGGAAAAAATTTTTATGGAAAAATATCTAATTTTAGAAATAATAAATCAAAAGAAAAGATGATGTGGAGAGTTAATAAAATTATTCAATGAGATATTGCCACATATGTTTCTAAGATTATTTTAGTAAAAATTTCTTTATAACTCTAGCATTATTGTTGTTATAATATTTCAAATCTTTGTATAATGTGCTCCAAATTTACGCACATTTTATAATAGTTTTCCACAGCCTTTTCTATGTATTCTAGTCAATTATGTATATAATCATTATATTTGTTTTCATGCATAGTGTCAATTAGTACTTCAATATTACTGATTAAATATTTTTATCAGGAATTAATCCTTTATATTAATGAATGGAAGCTTTTTTAGCCAAGTTTGGAAATCGGTGTAGAAAAGAAATTTATGCAGTGAGCATAGTCCACTAATTTGAAGATTGCGGGAGATCCAAAGGTGAAACCAATTGGAGATGATAGTAGATTTCCACAACTTTTCAGACATATAAAATTCATAATTTTTGGAGGTGACAACAAGGAGCAACAGTTGTCGAAATCCAGCCCAAGGCGCATGAACTTTTTCACCAACCCAAGCCCAATTTTTTTATCATAACTTGAGTTACATAAGTCCAATTAAGGAGAGTTTTATATGTACAAAAATCTAAGAGAATTATTTAGAAGCTTTTAGAAGAGCCCAGAGTCTAATTCTACCGTCTACATGTTGAGAATTTGCGTGCAATTATCTGGCCAGTAAATAGTAAAAATTTCATCTTGGAGTGCAAGTAAAGAATTCTATTTTCATTCAAAGAAGGAGATCTTTGGACGACCTCCAGCACTTATAACCAGCATAAATAGGCCCTTAGAATCGACACTCAGAGGAGGCCGAGTTCAGAGGGCGAAGCTCTACCAAATTTTTTAGGTTTTAGGTCACACACACTAGTAGGGTTAGGATTTTTACTCTTTTTAATCCTCTAGGTGGTGCCGAATTCCTCATCCAATTTAGAGGATTATTCCCCTCAGCAATCCAACATTTTTCTAGCAAAATTTGAAGGTTTACAGTCACAAAATCATCAGTCCAAGATGTAGCAGAAATCAACATCAAGAGGAGCCAAAGTCGACATAGCGAACCACCAACACAAATTGGCCAACCTTCCTCCCCTCCAAGGCTGTTAAAATCGCATTTTGAATCGTCCGTTTTTATGTTTTTACGTTTTTGTGCCTAAGAAATGGGTCAAAACGGATGTAGGATCGCTTTTGTGGTAAACTCGAGCAAAAACGCGCTTGGAATAATCGGTAAAAATGTACGTTTTTACCAAGTGTACATGAGTTTACTTAATTGTCTTTAAAAAACTAAAAAAAAAAAGAGACATAAGAATTGGGAGAAATAGAAATCGGGCAGGGTGGTAGGCCTTTCTAACAGCCTTGAGTAAAAGGACTAACCCTAAAATTCTCCTCTTCAATTCTTTCTCTTCGACTTCAACAATTCATCACTTGGTAGACTACCATGAAGAACAACTCAAGGCTAGCTATCTTTCTCTTCAACTGTTCTCTGTTTGCTATAAAGGAGCTGACTCTGTTGAGAACAAATTGAGAGAAGAAGTTATTGGGAGGATTGAGGGTGCTCACGAGCAAGAGCTCCCTAGATATTTTAAGACTTTTGAAGAGCAAGGTAAGTAGTTAGTGTGTATTCATTTGCTTGTAAACACTATAAATTCCAGAATTTAATATCTTGAATTTTTATACATGTATATAGCATATAGATGCTGGTTTTGTCTTGTCCAAGTTGCGTTACTTGTGTGATTGTGTATTCCATTCTCTGTTGAACTCATAATAAATATCATTCATCATACAATGAAGAGATAGTGACGTGAATGACTTGGTATTGCATTTGTGATTGGTTAAATGAATTGTATTGGGGAGTTCAGTTCAGAATGTACACCAAGTGTTTGATAGAATTTCTAAACCATATGATATTACTTGTTTATTGCTATGATGTAGCTCAAGCTATCTCTGCTTGCTGTGAGTAAGGACTGGTCGCACATCATCCACCATTTCAGTTTCACTTTCCACCTGTCATAACATATGAAGCCATTAGATTTGATAAGCTTTATACATAAAAAATGAGTAACACCAAAAGCAGAATATATGTAGCCACCTTCTCTATGAATCGATTTGTAGCTTTTGCCCACTCCACTTCCATCACATTGCAAACAATGAACTTTGATGTGAGAGGATAATGGGAAGAAACAGGAAAATTATATCTACGACTCCAGTAAATTCCTATGCAGTGGATAGAAAGAATCATAGCAATACACTTTTGCATGTCAGCAAAATGACATTTTCAAATGCTAAATAACTAAAAGAGGGGATCAATTTTGTCAATTTGTATCACGAGTACTTATCCAATTTGTACATTGTTACACAGCTGCATCAGATTTTTCTATTTCTTTCTTGTTAAGTAGTTTGTACCAGTATATATGAAATGTTTCTTAATGCTTTTACGTTCTTATTCTAAAAAATTGTCTCCATATCTTATTTTTGTTATACCTAGGAAATGGCTTCTTTACCTCCTAGTGGCAATGTATCTGGTTCTGCCTCCAATTCAACTAGTGCTGCAACACTTGGTGCAAGTAGATTTAAAAGAAGAAATGCAAGTGGAGCAAGAAATGATGTGGCATGGGAATATGGTATTGATTTAGACAAAAATTCCAAAAGGGTTCAATACAAATTCTGTGAGAAGGTCATGGGAGGAGGTATTTACATATTTAAGCAACACTTGGCTTGTACTCGGAAGGATATAGAGCTATGTCCTAGTGTGCCAGAAGATGTTAAAAAGAAAATTATGTCTGTGATATTGAAGCCTTTAGAAGTATCAGAGAAGAGAATAAAAATTAATTCTGATATGAAGAGGATGAAGATGTTGATAACAGAGATGGGAATGGTTCAGCTTCAAGACCACTTGCAACAAAATCCAGTAGCAAGAGAACTCAAGCAACCATTAATCTCATGTTTAAGAAGGATTTAAGGGAGGCTGCTTGTCAGCAAATTGCTCGCTTCTTTTACACAAGTGCACTTCTATTTAATTGTGTCAACAATCCAGAATTCATAAAGGCAATGGAGTTGGTGGCAAAACATGGACCTGGATTCAAACCTCCTTCCTACCATGAGATTAGGGAGAAGTATTTGAAGCAAGAAGTTGATAATACTTTGAAAGTGCTTGAGGAGTATAAAGTCGAATGGAGGAAGACTGGGTGCTCAATTATGTCTGATGGTTGGTCAGACAAGAAACAACGTTCTATTTGTAACTTTTTGGTGAATAGTCCTAAAGGGACATTCTTTCTATCATCATTGGATACATCAGATTTCTCCAAAACGGCGATCAAAGTTTTTGAAATGCTAGATGAATTTGGGGAGAAAATTGGAGAGGAAAATGTTGTTCACGTGGTTACAGATAATGCTGCTAATTATAAAGCAGCTGGAGAGTTATTGATGCAAAAGAGAAAAAGTTTATTCTGGACACCCTGTGCTGCTCATTGTATTGATTTGATATTGGGAGATTTTGAGAAGAAATTGGAGAATCATCAAGTCACAATTGCAACAGGGTGAAAAATTACCACATATATATATTTTAGGACCATGCTTCTTGCCATGTTAAGGGAATTTCTGGAAGGAAGTGATTTGATTAGGCCTGGAGCAACTCGATTTGCTATAGCATATTTGACTTTAGGTTGTCTTAGTGATCACAAAATAAAGATGATGAGTATGTTTGCTTCCTCACAGTGGAGATCTTGTAAATATGCCAAGACAGAAGAAGGGAAAAAAATTCAGCGAATCGTTATGGATCCTGAATTTTGGAAAAATGTCCTCACTTGTCTTAAAACTGCGCTACCTCTTGTTAAAGTACTCCGGTTAGTTGATTCAGATGAGAAGCCAGCAATGGGTTTTATCTATGCTGCAATGGACAAGGCAAAAGAGAAGATACAAGTGAACTTTGAAAATGTGAAAAAATGGAACAATTTCAATCTTTATTATTTTGTTCAAATTTCTTGTTAGAAAAAAATAGCTACATGCTACTGGTTTGTCATAAATAACTTGATAAGTCTTTTTCATTGCTAATTATCTAATGAATGAAAGTTTAATTTTTTTTAGGTATGAACCTATATGGAAAATCATTGATGAAAGATGGGCACTTCAACTTCATAGACCAATACATGCGGCGGGTTATTATTTTAATCCACAATAACATTATGCTCCTGATTTCAAAGTTGATGCACAAGTTAAAATTACATTCTATGAATGCTTGACAAGAATGGTGCTCGACAAGGATGAGAGGTATAAAATAGACATGCAACTTGATTCATTCAAGGATGCAGAAGGTCTATTTGGTATTGAAGCTGCAAAGGCAACAAGGAATAAAAAACATCTAGCTAAGTGGTGGGATTCTTATGGTGATCAATGCTTGGAGTTACAAAAATTTGCCATTCGAGCTTTAAGCTTGACTTGTAGTTCGTCTGGGGGTGAACGCAAATTGGAGTGCCTTTGATATGGTAAGATGTGATATGTTTATATATTTTTTTCAATTTGTTTATTCACGTCAAAGATCATTGCTCTCCTAATGGTGCTTTTTGAATTTTTTTTAGGTTCACACAAAGAGAAGGAACTGCTTGCAACAAAAGAAGATGAATGATTTAGTTTTTGTGATGTGCAATCTGAAATTGAAAGATAGACCTACAAAGAAAGATTTTTATGAAAATATTAAAGATATCCAGTCTGATGATGAATGGATCTCAGAAGCAGCTGACCAAGGTGAACCTTCAACAAAGAATATGGCATGAATTCTTGATTTAGATGGTAAGGAGCTTGAAAGTGATGAGGAAGAAAATGAATACACATATAGGAATGAATCAGTTTTTGAATTCCCACTTAACACGGGTTGTGATGTTTGTGGTTGTGCCAATGATGCTTTAGACGGTGGTGCTAGTAGTAGTGCTAATGATCTTAATGCTTTGGGCAGTGGTGCTGGTAGTAGCACTAATGTTGGTTCAAATGATGATGGTCTTGATAGGTTTGATGGCTATGGGTATGATGTGGGCGACGACAGTTTACATGACACACCAATTGAGTATTTGTATTGATGAAGTTGTGTTGTAATTTTTATTTGAATATTATGCACTTAATGTTATTTTTCAAGTATTCCTATTAGAGACATCTTGTGTATTTTAAGTTTAAATTTATGATACTATGAATGCAATGTAATTTAATCATTTGATTTGTTGTTATCATTTTATGATTTGATTGAATATGAATGATCATATGAAAATTTTAGATAGAATAGCATAATTAAGTCATTTATATATCTAATTAATAAAAATAATTAAATTTTGTAGACTCTTACGTTTTTAAGTTACGTTTTTTACAGGGCCTTTACGAGTCAGAATGAAAACTTAATTTTAACAACCTTGCTCCCCTCTGTCTCTTTTGATCGTTTTTCTTTCTGTTAAATTGTTTACTTCATGAATTCTTGTGAGATGATGTTTGATTTCATTTTTATGAGGAACTAATTGCTTAATTTAGGATTAGGGATGCAAACAATTACTTCTATGGTGTTATAATTATTGAGATGAGTTTATTGGTTTATCTATGCTAATTGTTTGATCTATGTGTGCTTGAATTATTTAGGATTTTTGGTATAGTTGGTACCCGACTCTCTTACGTTGGGTCAATCGTGTACCTACAACTTTTCTCGAGACATTTATGTACCTGGAGTTAGGGGGCAGGTCAGTCATGGGTCTCGGGCGGGGCATGTGCTGACGTGGAAGCTGCCCAAAATTAGGATGCTGCTCGTTGCTCAAAACGGCATCGTATTACTACAATACGACGTCGTTTCATGTCCACATGGCAAAAACATGGGCCTCACTACTATCCCAATCATTAACCCGGCTTCATGTCCGGTTCTACCCGATAGAGGTTCAACCCTACCCAAAAACTGTTTCATTTAAAAACCAAGTTTTTATTTTTATTTTTTTATGTTGTTCTATTTCTTTTTCTCTTTTAAGCTTTATAATTTTCTTTTTAAAGAAGTATAGAGAGACACTCCTAAAATAAAATTAAATATGTACCAAAAAAATATTAAAAAAATATAATTATCCATTAGTCCTACTTTTCCTCAAAATCCACTCCTTAGTCTCTCTCAACATTTTCATTTACCAATTTTACATAAAAAAAAAAAAATTAACGCGTTCTGCAGCAGACAGATTAGGGTATGACTTTTTGCAGCCATATCATTATATAATTGCATGGTATTAATAATTCAAGTAAAAGCAAAAAAAAGAAAACCATCGTACAGCCACCCCCATTATCATCACCACAATCGCCGCCGCCACCCCNCCCATATCCTTCCTCTCCTCTCACTCCCACCCCCAACCATCTGCCAACCACCATAAAATCCATAACCAGAGCCATAAATCCAACCCATAAATTTGGTATTTTTTTAATCAATTAGGTTTAGGCTCAATTGGGTTGGTTTCAAAAGCAGCAGCACGGAAATGATGAGGTAAGTGATAAACCGTATACTGTATTCCTTTTTGTAGTTTTTTTTTTAAATTCTATTTTTGAAGAATTTTTTGGTTTTTGATTGAACAACACAAACCTTGTGCTTTGATTAGTTGATATGGAATTCTTTTACCTCTCTTGCAAAGGAGAGACCGGATCTGTCTAGATCTGTGCATTGTGCTGCTACCTGAGACGTGACCGGATTTAAGTGTTGCGCCGCCGGACGGGAAGCAATGGAATCTGCTTCGATCCTCCCTTACACACGCATGACGAGGCTTTGGTGAACCCTCTTTTTTGATACCGAGTGGATTGTGCTCGAGCCATCGCGTGCTGACCTGTGAAGAAGAAGAATAAAGAGAAGCATGAATTAGCCATGGTGGTGGTGGGCTTCTTGGGGAGAAGAACGGTGGAGCATAAGGAGCAGGGTGGGGGTGGATGAGTTGGTGGCACAGTGATTGTGGTGGATAATATCATAGGAATTTATTTTTAAAAAAAAATTGTCTTTTTTATTTTTATTTTTATTTTTATGGTGTGTATTTGAGAGTTTTTTAATATAATTTTTTTCTTTTTTGTCAAAAAATTTAAAAATTAAGTATTTCTATATGTATTTTATCCTTATATTCTGTTCAATCAGGTAATTCAATTTAACGGAAACATATAAATTTATAAGGGAAGTGGTCAATTGAAACCTGGATAATTATAATGAAATTAAATATATCAATCATTATTTACAAAATTAGTGGACACTAATGAAATTAACATTAACTCCATGATTGGTGGGTAATAAATATATCATTCAATTTTTACCAAATTAGTGGACAGATATTAATTTTTTTAAAGGAAAAGTGGAAAAGTGGACAGATATTAATAAATTAACATTTAATAGATTTTTAGGGGATGTTGTCGGGCCATTTATTTCTTCGGTTGAACCTCTTAAACCGGATAGAACTAGGGTAGGCATGTGTGGGACTCACGTTAGACACGTGGATAAGAAAACGACGTCGTATCATGACGAAACGACGTCGTTTTGAGCAAAGGGCTGCCCCCAATTTCGGGCAGCTTCCACTTTAGCACATGCCTCGCCCGAGACTCATGACTGACCTGCCTGCTAAAACTCCAGGTACATAAATGTCTCGAGAAAAGTTGTAGGTATACGATTGACCCAACGTAAGAAAGTCGGGTACCAACTGTACTAAAAACCCAATTATTTATCTACGACAATTTACATGACACACCAATTGAGTATTTGTATTGATGAAGTTGTGTTGTAATTTTTATTTGAATATCATGCACTTAATGTTATTTTTCAAGTATTTCTATTAGAGACATCTTGTGTATTTTAAGTTTAAATTTATGATACTATGAATGCAATGTAATTTAATCATGTGATTTGTTGTTATCATTTTATGATTTGGTTGAATTTGAATGATCATATGAAAATTTTAGATAGAATAACATACTTGAGTCATTTGTATTTCTAATTAATAAAAATAATTAAATTTTGTAGACTCTTACATTTTTACGTTATGTTTTTTACAGGGCCTTTTCGAGTCAGGGTGAAAACTCGATTTTAACAACCTTGCTCCCCTCTGTCTCTTTTGATCGTTTTTCTTTCTGTTAAATTGTTTACTTCATGAATTCTTGTGAGATGATGTTTGATTTCATTTTTATGAGGAACTAATTGCTTAATTTAGGATTAGGGATGCAGGCAATTACTTCTATGGTGTTATAATTACTAAGATGAGTTTATTGGTTTATCTATGCTGATTGTTTGATCTATGTATGCTTGAATTATTTATCTACTTTGGATTTCTTTCTTGTAAATGATGGCATGCGAGAGTTGAGTTGTTAATAGGATTATACCTAGAAGAACATAGATTGATTGATGCTAAATACGTGAGAGCGTTGATAGTTTCTTAGGGCTTTATAGATTGCCTGTGCTTAATGAATTTAGTTTGGATGCTAGACTATGCGAGAGCTAGAAAGTTATATTTGCTTGATAATTAATTCAACATGAGAAAGTTGAGGGTTAGAACATTAGAGATAATTGCCTACAGTCACACATCAATACCAATAACTTGTCGAATTTAATTATAAACTTAGATAGTGATTAAGTGAACCTCGACTTCCTAGATTGCTTTAGATATTGATAGAACTCTACATTTAAATAAGTTTGCAATTTTTTTAACCCCAAGTCGACATCACCATAATAATTCTGTGTTAAATTGATTTGCCTAGATAATCACAAAATTATGATCAAAGTAGTCTCTGTGGGATCGACCTTAATGAATTGTTACAACAAGATACTATACGCTTACTGATTTAATATTCGTATTTTGTTTGTGGTTTATTTGTGCGTTGTGTTGTGAGATTGTCAAGATTATAATGGGTTAAGCACCTTTTGTATACCTCGAGTTTTCCTTTTGTCCCGATCGTATACCTCGGAGTTTCTGTGTCCCTTTTATGTACCTCGAGTTTCAATTGTTGTCCCTTTTGTGTACCTCGGGCAGCCCGAACGATGACATGGCCATCTATCGGGGTCCACTTGACACGTGTCGCAATTCTATTGGCACCAAATGGATATTATTATGGGTCCCACCTTATTTCTAAAAAATTTTAGTTTGTGGGTTCCACAAAAAATTCCACATGGCACCAATGGCATTATGCCACGTGTCAAGTGGACCCGGGCAGATGGCCATGTCATCGTCCGGGCTGCCCGAGGTACACAAAAGGGATAGAAACTGAAATTCGAGGTACATAAAAGGGACATAGAAACTCCGGGGTATACGATCGGGACAAAAGGAAAACTCGAGGTATATAAAAGGTGTTTAACCCTTAAGCACCTTTTATATACCTCGAGTTTTCCTTTTGTCCCGATCGTATACCCCGGAGTTTCTGTGTCCCTTTTATGTACCTCGAGTTTCAATTTTTGTCCCTTTTGTGTACCTCGGGCAGCCCGAACGATGACATGGCCATCTACCGGGGCCCACTTGACACGTATCGCAATTCTATTGGCTCCAAATGAATATTATTGTGGGTCCCACCTTATTTCTCAAATATTCTAGTTTATGGGTCCCACACAAATTTCTACATGGCACCAATGGCATTATGTCACGTGTCAAGTGGACTCGGACAGATGGCCATGTCAGCGTCCGGGCTGCCCGAGATATACAAAAGGGACATAAATTGAAACTCGAGGTACATAAAAAGGACACAAAAACTCCGGGGTATACGATCGGGACAAAAGAAAAAGTCGAGGTATATAAAAGGTGTTTAACCCAATTTGAAAATACAAATAAGTGCTCGTTTAGTCCGGAGTGCATCATTGTATAGCTCTTGTATCTTATCTTGTATTGGCTATAAATATAGTCCTTCCTTCTATACGAACAATGCTACTTTAGTGGTGAGCTTTTTGTAATTCAACTTGGTAGCCAGCCACCTCTTCTTTTTTTTTTTTCCTACCATCACGGCCACTGATTCTCCCACTAATTCTGGCTCCTCTTCCTCCAATCCATCCACTACCCAACTACCTATCTCCAATGTTCATAACTATATTTCTCTGAGACTCAACTCCTAGAATTTTCTCTAATGGCGGCTCTAAGTGAAAACTTTTATTTTTGGTCAAGGACAGTGGGGGTTTATTGATGGCACCCTTGCCCTCCTTTGCCTCCTCCATAAACCAAGCGTCGCTGAACCAATATTGATGCTCCTCAACCCACTCGCCAACACACAATGACTTTAAGAGAGAAACGTGTCTTGAACCCTAAATACTCAAGAAAATTATGCCTCACCACTAGAACAACTAAGATTCTTAAGGAGCCTACACCTCACCACTAGAACAACTGAGATTCTTAAGGAGCCTACATGTTTTACCAAAGCCAATAAAGTACCGGTTTGGGGATAGGCAATGCAAGAGGAAATCATGGCTTTGTTGGCCAATGAAACATGGACTTTGGTACCTCGGCATGCTAACATTAATGTTGAAGGCAGATGGCTCCCTGGAAAGGTATAAAGCTAGGCTTATTGCAAAGGGTTTCAATCAGCTCGAAGGTCTTGGTTTTGAGGAAACCTTTAGCCTTGTTGTCAAGCAGGCCAAAATTTGTGTGGTGCTTTCTCTCTTGCAGTGACAAAAAGTGGAATATGTGGCAGCTGGATGTCCGTAATGCTTTCTTAAACGGTGTTCTTGATGAGAATGTCCATATGGCTCAATCGCGGGGCTTTGTTGACAATGAAAAACCTGATTTTGTATGCAAACTGCATCATTCCCTGTACGGTTTGCATCAGGCACCGCAGGCGTGCTATGCCCAGCCTTGCCCACTTTCTATAGTGTCAAGGGTTTCATGCCTCCAAGAGTGACTCATCTTTATTTTACTATCACCGTGTTTCAGTTACTCTTATTGTCTTAATCTATGTTGATGATATGGACTTAACAAGTAATCACTTTGGTGCTTTAGACAACCTGGTCCATGATCTTGGCACCGAATTTTCTCTTCGCAACCTAGGAGCTCTCAGCTATTTCCTTGGTATCGAGGTTGTTCGGGGGCCGATAGGTCTGGTTTTGTCTCAATAAAAGTATGCGTGTGATTTACTTCGTCGTACAAGGATGCAGGATGTCAAGCCTCTTTCTACTCCTTTGAGCACTACTGACCAGCTTTTTAAGCATTCTCAACCCCGGTTGTCTGATTCTACTCAATATCGAAGTGTTGTTGGTGCCTTGTAGTATCTTATCATTACCCATCCTGATTTGTTGTTTTCCATTAATCGGCATTGCCAATTTATGCATGAGCGTCCTGAGAGTCATTGGGTTGTTGTCAAGCATGTGATACGTTATTTGTGCAGTGCGTTGTCCTCTAGCTTGTTGATTTCTCCATGCTCTTCTTTTTCCTTGCAAGCTTTTTTGCAGATGTCGACTGGAATGGGAGTATTGATGTTCGTCGATCTACTAACAGCTTTACTGTTTATTTTGGTCAGAATCTAGTGTCTTGGCATGCTCAGCAAAAAACGGTGTCTCGATCGTCCACAGAGACTGAGTATAAGGCCTTGGCTGATGCTGTTGCGGAGTTGATATGGTTTCAATCTTTGTTTTCTGAGCTTTAGCTTCTGCTCCAGTCATCACCGCTGTTGTGGTGTGATAATATTGGGACCATGTACTTGGCTATTAATCTTGCCAAGTATATTTATATTTGATTTCCCCTTTGTTTGTTTCCTTTCCAGCTCTGATCACATTGTTGACATTTTCATGAAGTGTCTTGCAAAGCAGTGTTTTGCCTTTCTTCGTGACAAACTGTGGATTGCCTTTACGTTGTTGATTCAAGTGATCAAGCTGTAAGCTAAGTGTTAGTAGGGTATCAGCTGTGTGTTGAGTGTGATCAAGCTGTAAAGCTTGGGACCACTCTATTATTGCTTTTAGTGAGTATCATGTGAATGTGTTTAAATAATGTTGAGTGCTAAACAATAATGCTATCCTTAGGTGTAGTGTGTTTTATTCTGTCTGGTAAGTG
>JAKUCV010006894.1:4214-96470 GCA_028386065.3 Turnera subulata | reverse complement strand
TCGATTATTATTACGGATGGGTTGTAATAATAAATTAAGACTAGCGTATGTTGAGAATTGCATATGTGATATGAATTCTACATACGGGTACAAGTTGGAGAACTTGTGGACTGGACCGACCCACATAAGAACCCTACATGGAACGTTATATGTATGTCATTAGTGGTTCTTATAGATGTAATTGTCCTCCGACCTGAGATTGTCAAGGTATCCAACATATGAATCATGTACTTTGATATTATTCCTAGTCATCCGTAACTGGGTGGACATAAGGGTAATCATTGGGTATATGCCGAGTATGTAGTGGATTTTGATTGATCAAGAGGGGATTCGTCCGACCCATATAACGAGTATATTATCGTATGGTTTCTTGATAGAGTTGAACTGTTAAATGCATGGCCATGCTCGGATTAGGTGATATGGTGATATCACGGGTATCCGTTTTATACAGTTAACTCGGGGATCAAGAAACATAGATTAAACATATACGAGATTGACATATTCCATATCTCGTGTTTGATCTAGATAATGGGACGAAGGGACGATGACATATTCCGAGGCATAGAGAATCAGTACTGATCTTGTCGTTCGGGTAGCAATGATGTGTTGCTAGACGCCGCTCTTTGCTTATAATTCTAAAATGAGAATTTTACAATTATTGCCGGTTGTTACAAGTGCCTACAGGGTCACACACATAGAACCGTTGATTCGGGCAGGTGGTTGAACCGTGGTTGGACCATGGTTGGACCGGGTGTGGTTGGACCGTGGTTGGACCATGGTTGAACCAGGGTCGTTTTGGGGTCAATAATTACCAGAATTATTGATGAGACATGCTTATGTGGAGTGTTATGATCTGATTGAGCTAGTGGGAGACAATAGTGGTGAGGGTCATCACTAATGGTCCACTTTGTTGGCCATTATGCCTAACCCACTTGTGCATTATGCTTAGAGGGGTCTAAGGCAATAGTGATCAGATTACTCCTTCCTCTCTCTCTCCTTGCTTCTGTATTTTCAGAGCTTAGCACATCTCCTCCCAACCCTCTACTTCTTTGTGAAAGAAGAAAGAACAAAACACCACAAAACACATAGCTTCCGGTTCACTGCTGCTAGCACATCAGTCCGGGAGTGCTCGTTCTTGGTTTCGTGTGACGATTCCGGGAAGATCACGGTTCGTGTGGATACCGTAGAGGAGCCAGGCTGTTGTCTTGCTCTTGCTGATTCCGTACTTCAGTTGGGTGAAAGATCTCAACCACATAAGGTATGTAAAATTGTTATACGGTTTATGCATGCTTCACTTGGTTCTTGGTTGAGTTTCTGTGCTTCCGCTGCTTGTTGTGCTTTGTATATGAATGTCATATAGCTTACGGAAACTTACAATGATGCCATCTGGGTCATTGTTGACAGGTTGACCAAGTCAGCTCATTTCCTACCGATTCAGCAGACGGATACCATGGATAAGCTGGCGAGGTTATATGTTTCGGGTATTGTCCGTCTACATGGAGTTCCACTATCCATTGTGTCGGACAGGGATCCGAGGTTTACTTCCCACTTCTGGAAGAGTTTACAGTCAGCTTTGGGGACTAAGCTGAATTTCAGTACTGCATTCCATCCGCAGACCGATGGGCAGTCAGAGAGGACCATACAGACGCTGGAGGATATGCTTAGAGCCTGTGTGCTCAATTTCAGTGGTTCTTGGGATGAGACATTACCGTTGGTTGAGTTTGCTTATAACAACGGGTATCACTCCAGTATCGGTATGGCGCCATATGAGGGTTTCTATGGGCGGAAGTGTCGTAGTCCGATCTGTTGGGATGAGGAAGGTCTGAGACAAGTGATTGGTCCGGATCTAGTCCAGGAGACTGTTGATCAGATCGAGGTGGTTAAGCAGTGCATGAGAGCTGCTCAGGATCGGCAAAAGAGTTTTGCCGATAAGCATCGTCGGGAGATGGAGTACAATGTAGGTGACAGAGTCTTCCTCCGTGTTGCTCCCTGGAGAGGTGTTATCCGGTTTAGGAGGAAGGGCAAGTTGAGCCCTCGTTATATTGGTCCTTATGAGATCATGGAGCGGATTGGTCCGCTGGCTTACAGGTTGGCTTTACCGGAGGAGCTGTCGCGCATACATGATGTATTCCATGTTTCGATGCTGAGGCGTTATCGGTCTGATCCTAGTCATGTTGTATCCCCGACGGAGGTGGAGGTTTCTGAGGATTTGACTTATGTTGAGGAGCCGGTTGAGATTTTAGCTTGGGAGGGGCGACAGTTGAGGAATCGAGTTATTCCGATGGTTCGGGTTAGATGGAGCCGTCATTCTCCGAATGAGGCTACTTGGGAGGTTGAGTCCCATATGCGGGAGCAGTATCCCCAATTGTTTTGATGTTTATTATCTTGTAATTTTGAGGACGAAATTTCCTTAAGTGGGGTAGAACTGTAACGCCCCGAATTTTCATAATTTGATTTTTCGGAATTTTCGAAATTTTTATTCCAATTTTGCCCTTGAGGAATTTCCGGATTTTTGGGTTAGGAAATAAATTATTTTTACCTTGGTTATATCGGAATTAAGTCGATTGTAGGACGGGTTTGGCTTTCGTTGGAGTTAAATCGAGTTTCGGAGTTGGGAATTAAATTTTGACGTAGTTTAAGTAAAACTACGTCGTTTTGGAGGCTTACAAAAAAAAAATAAGAATTGACCTAGGGCGGGTTGACCACGCCCGGGCTGGTCAAGCCCTAACCCCTCTCCTTTCTCTTCTCCTCTTTTCTTTTTTCACTTTCCTCACCCTTTTCTTTTAAAGCCGTCGCCGCCCCTTCAGCCTTCTCTCTCCCTTAGTTCCTCTCTCTTTCCCTCTTCTTCCTTCTTCTCTTCTCTTCTCTCCCTTTTCTCTCTTCCTTCAGCCTCTCCCACTCCCGAGTTCGTGGCTCTTTCTCCCTGCTCTCTGTCGCGAACCCACAAACCGAAGCCATTACCTCTTCTCATCTCCTCCTTCTTGTCCACGTCGTCGATTTCTCGTTCCCGCAGGTCGCCGTCGCCGTCGCGAGTTGCAGAGGGGAATGGAGTGAGGCCTGACCGGGTGTGACGAGGAGCACTGGGAATCGCTCCCGTCTTCCTCGCGTTACCGGTAAGTCTAATCCCTCCCTTGTTTTCTCTTCTCCTCCATCTCGGCTGTGGGTTGCTGTTGTTGACGCTCCCTGTTTTCTTGGTTCGTTTTCGGTGGCGGGTTCGTGGGGATTGGTGTCGTGGTGTTTTTTGGTTGATGTCGTGGCTGTGGTGATTGTTGTTGTGTCGGGTTGTGTTGTTGTTGGACGGGGGCGGGCTCGGGTTGTTGCAGGTTGTAGTGCCGTGGTGGTTTGTGGCGGTGCGTGGGTGTGTGTGTCGTTCTGGCAGTGGGTGGCTGCGGACGGTGTTCTTCCCGGCGACGGAGTTGGACGTGCTCGGGTTTTGTTTCCAGCAGGGGAGTGAGGCTTTGGTTTGGCTTGGACGGATTCCGGGCAGATTCAGTTCTGGCAGCAAGCATCCCGGGTAAGATCCGTTCATCAAATTTGTTTTTCTTCTAACCCGTTCTAGGGATTTATGAGTGTTTGTGTTGAAATCGACTTGGGTTGTTGTGTTAAATTGTTGCTGGTAGTTTTTGGAGAATTCCGGCGAAGTTCACCGGAATCAGGCTCGGGAATTTTCCGGCGAGGCTCGGGAAAATTCCGGCGAAGGCTCGGGTCTTGATTTTCGGCATTTTAACGGTATATTTGATGTATGATTTGTATTCATTCATGGCATGTACTATAATTCGGAATTGGGTTATGTAATTAATTGTGCTTAGTGGAAACCGAGAGTGAGAGTAGTATGAGGCCGGTAATTTACCGACACGGGTAGAACCTTAGGCCGGGAATTGTTGGGATCGAATTGACCTTGGACTTAAGTAACGGGCTTTAAGCCCAATCCTATAATTGGTTTAATAAGGACTTAAGAAGTGGGCTTTAGGCCCGGGAATTGAAATTTGGCTTAGATTGGACTTTAGGCCGGAAATTCGTAAAGGACATAATGAGTGGGCCATAGGCTCGGAAACTACTCTTGGACTTAGTTGGGCTTAAGCCCGGTGAACCTTAGGTCCCGATGCTCGGAGTTTTGGTGAGAGACATTAAGTCGGGTTTAGACCCGGGAATTTCGTATTGGCTAACTAGGGACGGGTTTTACTCAGTTGAGCATTATAGTTACATGCATACACGTTTTTATTGTAATTGTCTGTAATTGGTTGTGTGTGCCGGTATTCAGGCACGGGTAACACCTCGGGAGCTGGAGGATCTGTTTTGGGAAGGGCTCCACAGGATAATCGTCGTTGAGGTGACTTTATATGTCTTTTTTATGTTTGTATGCATGAGCTCGTTGGATTGGTTTGTTTGAGTTGCATGCTTGTTTGCTAACATGCTGTAATCTGTATTGTGTGCCTAAGTGTACTTTTTGCTTATGAGCTGGATGGTTGGATTAGTTATGGATTATAACATGTGGTGTGATTCTGGGTGTTTGGTGTGATGTATTGTGGGTCGGAGACCCGGTTATCTGCTTGAGCTGTTTTATCACACAACCCTGTTAAATCACAATCTCTTGGCACACATAAACTCATAACTTATGAATTAAGATAATGTACAGCAGAAGTTAGGCTACTGTGTGCTGATGACCGGTTGTTTCGAGCGGGAAGAGATACCCCTCGGGTTTGCTTGCGGTAGCAAGTGTTATGCGGATTTGCATATGGGTCTGTAATGACCGGTTCTACCTCCCTCCTTCTACCTCCCTCCTTCTACCTCCCTTTTTCTACCTCCCTCTTTCTCTCTGTCTCCTCTCTCTCTCTCTATGGATATGTTGGGCTTCGTGCCTGGTTGTATTTGGGCTTATGCCTGGTTGTCTCATGAGACGGGACCGAGCTCGACGCACACAGTAGGGGGCCCTGAATAATAAATCTTAATAAGAAAAACTTAACACACAACAGATGGAGAATAATGAACTGTATGCTTGATTGTGTTGGCATGTTAGTACTGGTTGTTGTATGTTTGCATGCTTGTCTTGTTGCTCTTCTTTCCTTTCTGACTTGATCTGCACACTCTCATAATTAGGCTTATATTGCTCACTGAATAGGCGACTCACATAATCGCCAATGTTGTTTTTCAGACTTTAGATAGCGTGCAGTCACTTTCCATCCTTCCAGAGTACGGACGTGGATATCTCAGCAGGTAGCTGTGCTTGATCTCCCGGTTGGATCCATAAAGTCGGCATGCATGTTGTTTTGATTCTCTTATTTTTACTCCGTTTGATTCTTCCGCTGCATTGGATTTTTATTGAGATGTCACTATTGATTTTGGATTATTTTATCGGCGGATTGCCGGGATTTACTATTGACGATGTATCGGCAGGATGCCGGGTTTGATTTGAGGCTTGCTAAGCCGGTTTGACTATGTTTGTTATGACATCTCTTTTTATTTGAGAATTTTGGATATTGTTGATATTGGTTTTCGTGTCCCGGGTTGCAGGAGTGTTTTGGTAATTTCCTTTATTTGAGTATTTTATTTGTAAAATTAGGACACGGGTGTTTCACTATGACCGTTGCTGTGGGTAATGGATGTCAAGGTTTATCCCAGAATTTTGTCCTTAATTAAATTCGGGTGGCGACTCCTTTGATGTAGTGAGGGATCAAATTAATTTTTGGTCGGGTCCTCACACCCTGACTTTATTTAACCATGTTATTAATCCCTAATCAACCTAGAATATCCCTTTTCTTGATTATTACCCCTCCTAAACCTTCC
The DNA here is from genome assembly GCA_028386065.3 of Turnera subulata. NCBI lineage: Eukaryota > Viridiplantae > Streptophyta > Magnoliopsida > Malpighiales > Passifloraceae > Turnera > Turnera subulata. The sequence goes on along the minus strand of JAKUCV010006894.1, from coordinate 90,686 downwards.
AAGTATGATTCATACATATTCACCTTCTCATTTCAGGCAATTTCATATAAAAAAAATATTTACCATAAAAAGATAATTTAATTCTGATTTTTCACGAAAATCAGAGCTAAGAATAGTCTGCAAGAAATGTGTTTATGGGCCAATAAACTCTAGAGAGTCCATGCTTTATTAACCTAGGCCTCTAAGTTTATTCATAATCCAAAAATAAATCGTCTCAATATAATTGGACTAAAAAAATAAAAGATCTAGATAAATATAATAACATACTTTATTTAAATTAGACCTTAATATATCTTTTAACCTTAGAATTAAATCATCTCATTAATCCTAAGACTGAAACGCATACAAATGCCCAATTTATAAAATATGTAAATTCTAATAAAATAAATTCTAAATGTGTTTTAGCCAAAGACCAAATTATCTCGTCAATCTCATGGTTTAAGCATACTTAAAATCTAAATTAGAAGAATATTCGTGGGTCAAATTTGGGTGTTCACAATGATCTGCTTCGTTAAAGGACCTATTAATATGAATATAAGACCAGGAGAGAAAAGAAGATAAAATTGCAGAGACATCAATAAATAATAGACGGGCACGAGTGTTGGGGAATAAATGATGAACAACACCATACACTATATTTTAACAGTTTGTGATTCTCGGTGGATATGTTGGTAGCCAAAATTCTGTGCTTGTTTTAGTGCAGCAATACCAGCCAACAACTCAGCTTCCAATGGTGAGAACGAGCATCTGATGCTGTCATGGTAGCAGAAAACAACAGACACCCGAGAATCTCGTGTGATAGCTCCAATACTCACGGCTTGAGGGCCACAAGAGACGTCCGTATTAATTTTGATACAACCAGGAGGCAGAGCATGCCATCGGGGCAAAGAAGGTTGAGACACTAGGGAAGAGGACACAGGATCATCCTCTAGTTCCAGATTAGTGGCGGAATGGAAGTCTAGCAAGTAATGGGCCGCATCCATTGCAACAGTCCTTGGACAGAAAGGCCTATCAGTAAAAATCGGATCATTCCGATGAAGCCAAATGGACCATATAGTCATAAAAACTCTCTCCACAGTATCACCAGGAAGAGCTGAGTAGAGATCCCGTAACCATTCGGCCTCATTGTCAGCTGCTGATGATGGAAGAGCAATGTTTCCAACACGCCAACCCTTCTGAACAATGGGACAATCTCGAAAGAGATGAACTCCAATTTCCACCTGACGATTACACGAAGCACAAAGAGGAGGAACATTCACATGTCTAGCACAAAGGCGATCTCTAGTTGGGAGGAAGCCACTCGCAATCCGCCAAAGAAGGTGCACAACCTTTGGAGGGAAGTGGATGCTCCAAAGAGTTTTCCACCACCTATCATTCGGGAACCATAGATCAACTTATCCATCTGAAAATTATAACCACTGCAAACAGTGTAGTGACCAAAGTCTGTGTGGGGCCATGTTAAAAAGTCTGCATAGCAAGTATGACAAAGATGCATATTGGTAAGGCATGAAACATCTTCTGGGTGAAGAGCAGAAGTTAAAGCAGGAATATCCCAAGCTGGAGAAGTAGCATCTATGAAAGCACTAAGACGTAGGGTAGCAGAACTGCCAATTGGAGCAGGCATAACCGTTCCAATACCGTTTGACCATCACCAACAATCCAATGACCACCATCCTATAGAACCTGTCTCCCTTGCAGCAAACTACGCCATATATAACTTGGTGTATGGCCGATTTGGGCGTGCATCAAGTCACTTCTAGGAAAGTACTTGACCTTGAGCACCTTAGCAACAAGAGAATCCGGATTATATAGAAATCGCCAAGCCTGCTTGGCCAATATAATCTGTTAAAAGTCTGAATATCTCGAAAGCCAAGACAATCATATTGTTTTGCCAAGCATAATTATTTCCACGCAATCCAATTGATCCCATGATGACCTGTGTCATGACCCCACCAAAATCTTCTAGTAGCATAACTAGATTAGGCAGATATATATCTTATTAGAATTGAAAGCTCGACATGCCAGACCCTTGTCAAATTTGGTTTGAAGAACTAACCTCCCCCGGTGTCATTACGTTATAAGGCAAATTTTATAAAAAAATTTGTACAGTTGACATGGAGCCGATTCTCATCGAATAAGAAATTAAACGAAATAAGACAATGAAGTACTTGAAATCCCCATATACAAGCTCTCCAAACCTTCTTCCATTGTTCTTTTTTCTCTCTAGGCTTTTTCTCTTCTCTCTTTTTCTTAGAGAAAACTCTAGATCTACAATATGGGGTTGCCGCCCAATTTCTTCCGGCGGTGAGCCCCTACCAAAATTTCTTTCAACTAACTAGTTTTTTTTTTTTTTAGTTTCGTTGGTTTACTCCCACTTTTGTGGGTTTAGTCTCACTTTTTGTGAGTTTGTTTCTCTCCTTCAGGAGTTTTCTCACCGTTTTTGGTGTTTTAAATAAGACTGTGGGAGACAAAAGTTATAGAGGAAGATTTGATTTGAAGAATGATTCTCTATCCACTATAGAAATTTAAGGGATATTTTTCTCCACAGGTATGTCTCAACTTTACCTGTTGGCTTGGTGGTTGCTGCACGGACCAAACGGGATCTGACGCTCGTGAGAGTAGTGTGCCTTTGTAAATCCTCTATTGAAAGAGATAAATCACGTCGTGCATTTTTATATAGTAGGTTAAAAAAAAAAATTATATTGAATTTTTCTTATGATTTTGCTATATTAGATCTTCAATTATGTAATTTCAGATCTTTAGATCTGTTTATATGAAGAATGCTTTGTACTTGAAATCCCAAACAAGTATAATGAAATTAGGCAAACTGCAGTGTTCCTTTTTTCTTTTTTTTCTATAACCTTCTAATCTTTTTGTGCTTAATTTTTTATTTCTTAAATGAAAAAAACTACTCAACAGTGACGAGTTTAGCATACAATCTTCACTGGATTTTACTGTAGTATGAAGGTCGAGTTGGAATACTCTGTTCATATCTGAAGAAATTGTCAGGATCTACCTTAGTCTTCACCTGCACGAGCCGTTCGAAGTTACCCTTGAAATAATTATGACCGTAAACTGAAGCTTCTTGAAACGTACCATTTCCATTGCTACCAGCACTACCAATGTCAATATCGCGGTAGCAGAAAAAGGCCTCCCTGGGATCCTTGGAAACATAAGGAGTCATGGCTTCAAAAAGAGTCCTGGTCAGGTTAAGGAATTTGTTGGTGGTCTCAATGCCTTCTTGATTCCAATTCACAGAATACTGAATCTTAAATATATTCCCAGCTCTGTGAGGGAATGCAGTTTCCGACTCCGGAATCTCTCCCATTTTCCCACCGTAAGGATTCCAGTGCATTCCCACTTCTCCCACTTCGATCATAAGCTTCCAGATGGATTCCAAATCTTCTTTTGAGATGGGTTTCTTCACATAGTCAGATTTGCGTTTCAGGTAACTAACACCCTTTGGAATCCTGTTGAGCAAGAGTTCAATGGGTGCCCCCCCTTTTGGAATATTGATCCAAAACAGAACAGACTCCACCCATCTCATTTCCACGCAGTCCTTGGGCTCCAAACCCAGTTCAGGAAAGCTTTGGTTCATCAGGGGAAGGAGTCTTTCGGGTTTGCCAAGAAACATGGCAACGAAAGTGGCCTGTACCGTCTTCTCCCCCTTGCGTGTTCCGTTTCCAGGTTCAAGCATCAATCTTATGAAGAGGTCTGGATCTAGTTTATCAGCAACCTGTTGCCACTTCCAGACGAGCTCAGTGGGGCCCTTCCCCTCCTCCACAGTTCTCGCAAGATTGAAGACAGTAACGGTTTCTGGGACCTTGACCAATTTAATTTTCCAGGAAAGAATGACGGCAAAGCTGGCTGCACCACCTCCCCTGATTGCCCAGAAGAGATCTTCTCCCATAGATTCTCTGTTGAGAATCCTACCGACGGCATCAACGATTCGAGCATCAACAATGTTATCCACCGACAGCCCATATTTCCTCATCAGGTTTCCATATCCACCACCGGAGAAGTGACCGCCAGTGCCAAGGGTAGGGCAAACTCCAGCCGGGAAGGCATGGACATTGCTCCTGTTGGCAATCTGGTAATAAAGCTCCCCCAGAGTGGCTCCTGCCTGAACCCAGGCACTCTCTTCTGTTACATTGATCTCGATGGATCGAAGGTTAAACATGTCGAGGACAATGAAAGGGACATAGGAGACATAGGAGAGACCCTCGTAGTCGTGACCTCCGCTTCGGATTCTAACCTGCAACCCTTGTTTCTTTGCGCAGACAACTGTTGCCTGGACATGGGATTCATCTTTGGCTGCAATGATAGCAATGGGTTTTGGTGTTGAAGGCGTTGAGAACCTCAGGTTTCTTACATATGACTGCAAAACAGAGGTGAAAGAGGGATTCTCGTGGGTGTAGATTGCATCAGATATGGGATTGGACGGTTGAGAATTGCTTTCAAGACAACCAAGAAACTCGTCTTGGATTGCCAGTGAAGTCTCCAATGAGACTGATATGGAGAATATCAAGAGTAGATTAAGAATGGTTGCACGCCTGATACCTTTCATTTTTTTGGGGGGAGGCTGTTCTACTTCTACCGAAAGTTGATGGACTACCACCTATTTATACTTCCACCGTGCATAGAAATGTGTCACTTAATTTGCCCATGGAAATTGTATAAATTGGAAAGGTATTAGGATTTTCGTAACTTATCCCTGATTCCACACGTGTTTGTGTTTAGTTGCCAGGGCAGATTTGGGATTTTGATGACTAACACATACCCCCTAATTAGAAACCTCGAATAGTAAATACATTAATCCTTTTCATTTTAAGAATAACTTCTTCGGAGTCAATCACCAGTAATTATGCCTTAGATTTATGTAAAGAGTGAATGCTATCCATGAGGGGAAGAAAAATCTCGGTGAACCCTCTTGGCCAAAAAATCCCTTCTCGTTCCACACACATATCTAACTTAGATTTTAGGCAAAATTTCAATTCACTAACCTTAATTTTAGCTCAATACCACTTTGGCAACTTAACTTTTTGTTGTAACAAATTAGTAACTTAACTTTCTAAAAGTAACAAATTAGTAACTCTGTTATAACACCGTTAACACCAGCTACTAGACTCATGGTGCGCGAGTGTTTAAACTTAATTTTTTTTTTCTTTTTCATGCTTTTTCCACACCTTTTTTTATTTCTTTTTAAATAATTTTTTAAAAATCCTAGCTAAACGATGTCGTGATATCGTAAGTACTAATCAAATAAAAAACAACAAAGCCGCACCCCTGTTATATGAATATTATAAAATAAAAATTTTATACAAGAAAAAAATTAGAAGTAAGAGAATAATGTAGAAAATAATTGTAGAAAAAATATAAATATAAATAAATAAAAAATTATTTTTATACAACTTTTTAAATTATAAAGGATATTTTTTTTGAAAAAAGTAATAATTTTTCTATCATCTTTTAGTGACTAGTAATATTATTATTTTTATTTAAAGATAAATTAACATTATCACCTATATTATATATAATCTGATAATTTAGTTATAAAATATAAGAAATTTTGTGTAAATTTATGATGAATGAATAATTTAAAAATGACGGAAAAAATTGCTAATTCTCTCTATCACTCCATTTTCTGGATAAAAAAAAGATTTCTCTGTAGGTAAATAGTTTATTATTTTTATTTATATATTTATTATTTATTATTATATAATAATTAATTTAAAATAATAATTATATTATATATTAATATACCACGACATTGAAACTATTGATCATAAATGTCTAAACATGCGCGCACCATGAGTCTAGGAGCTGGTGTTAACAGTATTATAACGGAGTTACTAATTTGTTATTTTTAGAAAATTAAGTTACTAATTTATTACAACAAAAAGTTAAATTGCCAAAGTGGTATTGAGCAAAAGTTAAGGTTAGTGAATTGAAATTTTGCCTAGATTTTACTTACCTTTCCTCCGAAAACACATAAGGTATTTACAGATTTCATATTTTTAAAGAGATTAGATAATTTTGATACACTTGCTTGCTTAGCAATTGTGATAATTTTCTCTTTTATGCATGTAAATAGTTAGGAAAAGAAATGCCGCGGCTGATTAGCTGACTATCCAAGGTTGCTAGATCAGGTTCTGGGTCTCACATTTTGTTCACACTTCACAGGTTCACCAGATGATCTCTGTAAAATCATTGAAAAGGACACATCATCTCTTCGGTGGATGGAGGAGACATTTAAGTCTTTTTAAAGAAAAAGATATCAGAAAGTTTTTGATAAGATTGATTCTTAATAGTTAATATCAATTCAACAATTTTCGCACCGTAAAATATGATTGAAAAATTCAACAGCTCACCCTCCGCCTGTATAAATCGCATTGCCCCCAATTTATGATTAGGGTGAAAATATTCATCTTCCAACCGTTACATTTGTCATCATCACAATCACAACTTCCTTTTTCAATTAAATATCTCTCTTTTATTCTCTAGCACCCACACACATCACTTTCCTTAGCCACAAACAAGAAAAATTGCAGCGAAAAATTTTCCCTAATATAGGCAATTAGTCAACTGATGCTTCAAATCATCGGAGAGCATCACAATAAAGAATTAGAAGTAAAGGTTTTTCTATCATGTGGCCTTGCATAAATGATTAGCCAAAAAGTAAAATAACATTTTAAATTTTCTTTGTTAATAAATACACTTAGGAAATCCTTTTATACTTAAATTAACCTTTTTGTTTAAGGAAGCAATTCTTTTTTAGGCAACTCTCTAGGATTATGCATTAGATTTGCAATAATTAAGAATCATTATATTTGTGAAATCTAATATAATCAAGGAAATGGTAACTCTTTAAGTTTGATTAGTTGTGAACCTAATCTTTATTTAAGAATGATTCAACCCTTTAAGTATAGAAAATGGATGTGCAGATTTATTTTCTAAATAAATACACGATAGATTAGGAAAATAAATAATCATAGAAGGAAAAGAGGAAACCCTTAAATTACATTCGAAATAAATAAATCTCTAACAAGGAAAAAATGATATTTTATTAACATAATCTGGTGGTTCACAACTAATCAAACTTAAGGAATCTCACGGTAAAATTTCTCAAGGAAATGGGATGAAAAGAAAATCATGGAAATATTTATTTTTGTAGGCCCAAAACTAGTTAAGAAGGAGGGTTGAATTAGCTAATTAGAGAAGAAAATAAATTTTGTAACTCTTTTCGCCCAAACTGCAGCTAAGATAAGGTTGTATTTTGTAACTGAAATCGCACTAAAATCAGAAAAGAAAGAAATACTCAAATTCGAAAATGTAAAGCAATCCACACACAAAGAGGCAACAAAAAGATTTAGAGTGGTTCCTCCTAAATCCTATGGGTACATCCATTACTCAAGGCTCCCTTTGAGATTTAAAAAATTCACTATGTGATTTCTTTCAAGGTGAAGTCCAACTCCTTACAACCAAGTTTTTTCAAATGATCAAGCTCAAACCTTCACAAGAGTTTTCCCAATGCTCACTCTCTAGGCTTTTACAAAGGTTAAACCCAAACCTATACAAGAGTTTTTCTAAGGCCCAACTCTCCAACCTATACCCAAAACTTTTTCCAAGGCTAAAGCTTCGAACCTATACAACCCCTCTAGTAAAAACTAACCAATCTTACTCAAGAAATAATTTTCTAGCAATTCAAGAGTGACTCACACTTTGTTTACAAGTTTTGCACAAAAATCTCTCAAAGGTATTCAAGCACAATTAGCAAGCTCTAACACAATTAGTTCAATCTTTAATTGCTTGCCTTAGTTCATTTTCAGGAGGGAAATGGCTTATATATGATGTACGAAAAGGCTCCCAACGGATCTATTGAAGAGTGGTACAAAAGAGAGCCTTATTCCAAAAGAGAGCTTGAGATTTGGTAGGAATAACTTACAAAGTAAACCGCCAAGTATCCAAATCTTCAAAATGCCTCTTGATGTCCTTGTGTCTTCTAGAATCCTTTTTTCACAGCTTGATACTCCAATAGGACAGAAAAACGGCCACTAAACTTGATTGGTGGAAGATTTGAGCTCCTCTCCATCTTCCTTTTATGTGTGTATACTTGGAAGTATACTTTCCTTCTTTAGCCCACAAATGGATATTGATTTGTCTTGTTTCTCCACATAGAACAAGAAAAACATTCATAATCCTCTACTCTTTTGGCCTTTACAAGTCTGAACTAGAAGGTAGGGTTTAAAGAGAGGAGAAGAAATGAATAGTATCAGATAAAGAATGAAGAAGACAACCAAGACAAAGGAAGAGAGTCGTTGAGGGTTCGTTCATTCCACGCGCAAGCAGCTTTTGAAAGCACAAGCTGGTCATTTTCTTTATAAACCAAACAACGTCGTATGACTAAGTATAGAAGGTGATGGGCTTTCATTTATCTATGCAAGTCCAAAAACTTGTAACGTGATAAAAAAATAATGATGGGCTTTTGAATCATAAACGGAAAAACGTTATATGCGTAAGAAGAGAATGGCTGAAGTGAAAAGGAAATATGTGTCCCAATGATGATTAAGTCCATCATGCTGTTTATATTTAGTATACGATTTTAGACAGGAATAATCCACAGGAAGAAATTAACAAATTTGACAATCAACCAAAAAATAATCATAAAAACTAATGTCGCATGATCCAACAATTTTGTTATTTAAAATTTCAAATATAAAAATCACGAAATAAAATTTTAAGGATTTTGATGATATTGTTATAAGGCATAATTTTTTAAAAAATTAAAATTAAAATTGCTAAACCTTTGGTGGAGCAAATTTGAGACATGAATCTTCTAATTTTTGTAGTAGAAAATTATTGTGAACACCCAAATTTAGACTTCAGTATCTTATTAATTTAGGCTTTTAAAATATTTTAACCCAAAATTAATGCGATGATTTAATTTTGGGCTTAAAATGTTTTATAAGTTTAATTGATAAAAATATGGACATTCACAAGAGTTTGGTTTAGTAAAACTCAATCCTTGCAACCCACTTTTAGTTCTGATTTTCGTAGAAAATCAGAATTAAAATTACCTTTTATAGGATTTTGATTTTATGGTTCACAAGAGTACATAAGAGTTAATTTTGGGCTAATTGGGGTGCATTTATGTTAATTGGAGTGATTGATAGGAGTAGCCAACAATAATGGAGTAATTCCTAGTCTGATAACTTTATTCGCACGTTGAAAATCAATTAGACCCGAAATTAATGGCGATTTGGAGCTGAAAATGGAAAATACGTGTTACTGTAGCAAATGGCGGGAGGTCATCGCGCGAATGACCGCCACGCCGGGCAGACATGGATTCCATGACCGCCACTGTAGGCGAACATGGACTCCATGACCGCCATGGCCGGCAGACATCACGCCATGACCGCCCGACAGTGGCGCGGACACGGATCCCAGAAAAGCGTTTTTCCCTTATTTGTGGCCATTAATCAATTACACACATTTTGGACCTGGTTTTAGGCAAGAATACTGTCAATTACGAGGTACACGAGCTGTAGACTCCCAGAACTCTATAAATAGAGCCCCCCACTCACTCCAAAAGGGACATCTAGCAAGGAAGAATCAAGAAGAAATCAAGGTAAAGTTGAGAAGTGGAAAAGAATTGGGGTTAGAGAGAAACTCAAGTCAAGGAGCTAGAGAAGGGCTACAAGAGGTAATACTTGATCCTTTTTATTCTTTTTTGCTGATGTTTTTGATGACACATTTGTTGTTGACATGATGTGATTTTTGATTGGAAAACTATGAGAACCACGTGGGCTTTAAACCCGGTCGCCAGTACGTAGGTGGTTTCTAGTGGTTGAGAATCAAGCCCAATTATATTTATTTTCCCGTTTTGTTCTAGAATTAGGTTCAATTTTCTTTTCTGAGATTTTTATTTCCACACTTGCACACTCAAACAAGGCACACTATCTAACCCACCTATTGCACAAAGTTTCGCCCCAACACGGGTAGGGTGCTAATCCCTTCCTACCCGTGGCGAACCCCCGTATCCAATAATTTCTGGTTAGCTAGACTGGTCCCTTATATTGTTGCCTAAGAGGAATTGATGCCTATGGTTTTTCCCTGGATTTTTCCAAGAAATAAAATCCGTGTGGCGACTCCTTTGACTATTGGATTTGACAAGAAGAAACAATTAGGTGAAGAGGCCAGATTTCCGGCCGGGTCTTCATAACTGGCGACTCCATTGGGGAACTAGTGGGTTTAAAAAACTTTGTGCAATCTTTGGGTTGTTGTATGCCTTTCTATGTGTCATCATGCATGCCTTGCATTCATGAAAATTGTGTGAAGCCTTTACCATAAGAGGGCGAGTGATGCACTCAAGCAAGCTTCAAGTATCAATGGAGAAGGAGATGGTGCCATCGCATTGCCTCAAGGACTAATTACAAGATCAAGATCAAGGATACTAAGGAATCAACTTCTACATCACATTCAAGCATTGATTAACAAGGAGCTTCAAGAAGACATTGTGATCAAGCTTGGCGAGGAGCTGAAATAGAAGCCCATCTACTTGATTATATGGGAGTAATCGACATGTGGGGCCCAATCGACTTCTCTTCACTTCATGTGGGCCATGTCGACATATGTTGCTTTTATTATATTAATTTTTTGGATTTTATAATTAAATTAGATAATAATTTGGGCAAGGATTTCTATTATTATTATTTGGGTTTTGTTTGTGGGCTTTAGTTTATTTAGTTGGGTTATTTTCGTTTGGGTTTAATTAAGTCCAATATGTTGTTGGATTAATTAAAATCCTAGTCCATTAGGATTATGCGAATTCGGCCTAGGGTAGGTTAAAAAGTCAAATTCAATTTGACTTGGGTTTTGAGGAGGTAACGCCCTAGGATTAGAATAGCTAGGGGTGTAAGCGAGTCAAGCTACTCGCGAGCTACTCGGGATCGACTCGCTGGTTACTCGAACTCGACTCGTGTTAATCGAGCTCGAGTCGAGCTTGGAGAGCTTTCGAGCCGAGCTCGAGCTTACCAGTACTCGGCTCGTAAAGCTCACGAGCCTTATCGAGCTTTGCTCTTATAAAGCTTAAGGTGGGCTTGTAAATAATATTATATGGGCCATATATTTAGGAAAGAAGTTGGGCCATTTATCTTTAAGCCCAAAAAAATGACTGTTAAAATTAAAAAAAATAAAACAAAAAAGTAACACAGAAACGAGTAAAAGAAAAGGAAAGGTAAACTAAACCCTCACCAAAATTTCCAATCCCTAATTTTTTTCCCTTTCCATTCCACAACACCACACGAACACGGCTCCACGAACCCACCCTGCCACCCACGACTTCAACGTCTCCGGCGAGCTCTTTCCATTCCCGAAGTCGGCTTCATCCGCATCCACGTCGGCGTCGTCCCCGAACTCCCCCCTCAGCCCCTCCTCCACAGGTACTCGCTCTTCTCTACGCTAACTTCCTTTCGGTATCCATTTGGTGACATTTTTTAGGGGATTATACCTTAATCGAAGAATTTTTCTTATCATTTCATTTTGGCTGGTTCTACTGTAGAACTCCTACTGGTTTTGAGTGGGTTATCTCAATTCGATGTTCTAACTTTCTCCGTCAAGGATTTCACTTACTTATGTGAATGATGTTCCTTATATGTCTTTGCTTCTTGCTTCTCTCTTCTTTCTCTCATTTTTTTTTTCCGCTTAGTTTAATGGATGCAATATCTTTTTTGGGGATTTTATGTTTCTGGTGTTGCAGCTCTGTTAATTCAAATAATCTGGTTACATATGCTTTTGCTACATATATGCTTCTGGTCACATTTGGTCTTGGCATGGATTTAAATTAGTTGCTTGATTGAATACAAGGGAAAATTAATCACATGGGACAAAATTCCTGTTCCCAGAAATTGGGCATTTGAATTCCAGTAATAATTGATGAAGCCACTTTGTTGTGAAGCTGTTCTTATTTTTACCTACTAATAATAGAAGAATCCCATTTCCTTCCTTACATATTTTGGTCATGGATTCATACTACTGTAAGTTTCCCTAAGCTATATGACATTCATATAGAAGCAAAAAGATGCAGCGGAAGACAAGGGAAACAACCAAGAACACATGTGAAGCTAGTAAACCGTATAACAAAAATTTGCGTACCTGTAAGATTAGGGTCTTTCACCTAATAATTGTGTAGAATCAGTAAGAGCAAGAAGAAGCCCTGCTCCTCTACGGTATCCACACGAACCGTGATAGCTTGGAGTCGTCCCACGAAACAAGCTTGGAGCTCCCCGGACTGAAGTGCTAGCAACAAAACCGGGGCTGTGTGTAAGGTGTGTTTTGGGCTCTTTCTTTCTTTTACAAAGAAGAAGAGGTGGAGGTGTTTGTGTGTGGACTGAAAAACCAGCACAAGGAAGAAGAGAGGAGCAGCAAAAAGGTCCAGCCAAGCCACACTAAGGTAGTGAATGATCTGATCATTCAAACCAAGTGGAGACACAAGGTAGTGCAAGCAATGGCCTACCACCTTTGGCCCATCACCCACTAAACCATATCTTAGACAAGATAATGCAACCCCCATCATTCTTTCCAGCACAACACACACAACATTCCACTCAAGTCAGATCAATAATTAGTGATCCAAAACCGGCCCTGGTTCAACCACGGTTCAACCACAGTCCAACCACACCCGGTCCAACCATGGTCCAACCACGGTTCGACCATCTGCTCGAATCATCGGTTCTATGTGTGTGACCCTGTAGGCACTTGTAACGTCCGGCAATAATTGTAAAATCTCATTTTACAACCATAAACAAAGAGCGGCGTCTAGCAACACATCATTGCTACCCGAATGACAAGATCAGAACTGATTCACTATGCCTTGGAATATGTCATCGTCCTATCGTCCCATTATCAAAATTAGACCGAGACATGGAAACGTAAATTTCGTATATGTCTAATCTCGGTTTCTTGATCCTCGAGTTAACTGTATAAAACGGATACCCGTGATATGATCATATCACCCTATCCGAGCATGGTCATGCATTTAACAGTTCAACTCTATCAAGAAACCTACTCGATAATATACCCGTTATATAGGTCGGACGAATCCCCTCTTGATCAATCAAAACCCACTACATACTCGTCATATACCCGATGATTACCCTTATGTCCACCCAGTTACGGATGACTAGGAATAATATCAAAAGTACNGCGTCACAAGTTGCTCCGCTACCACTGTAAGTTTCCCTAAGCTATATGACATTCATATAGAAGCAAAAAGATGCAGCGGAAGACAAGGGAAACAACCAAGAACACATGTGAAGCTAGTAAACCGTATAACAAAATTTTGCGTACCTGTAAGATTAGGGTCTTTCACCTAATAGTTGTGTAGAATCAGTAAGAGCAAGAAAAGGCCCTGCTCCTCTATAGTATCCACACGAACCGTGATCGGCTTCGAGTCGTCACACGAATCAAGCCTCGAGCACTCCCACTTGATGTGCTAGCAACAAAGGTAGGAGCTAGTGTGTGTTTGGGGTGTTTTGGAATGCTTATGCTCTTGCTTCTTTCACAAAGAAGAAGAACTGAAAGGAGGTGTTTTCAGAGAGTTTTTGGGGCTGCCAAAGACGTGGTGAAGGTGCTGAGAATCAGCTCAATAATCTGATCACAAGCCACACTAACTACACCACTCATTTTTCACATTAGTTTAGTCTAATGGCCAACATGGTGGACCAATGGTGATGATCATTACCACCATTGTCTCCCACTAATCCCATCAGACCTAACACCTCCACCTAAGCATGTCTCATCAATAATTCTGATAATTACTGATGCCAAAACCGACCCTGGTTCAACCATGGTCCAACCACGGTTCAACCACAGTCCAACCACACCCGGTCCAACCACGGTCCAACCATGGTTCAACCACCTACCCGAATCATCGGTTCTATGTGTGTGACCCTGTAGGCACTTGTAACGTCCGGCAATGATTGTAAAATCTCATTTTACAATCATAAACAAAGAGCGGCGTCTAGCAACACATCATTGCTACCCGAACGACAAGATCATAACTGATTCACTATGCCTCGGAATATGTCATCGTCCTATCGTCCCATTATCAAGATTAGACCGAGACATGGAAACGTCAATCTCGTATATGTCTAATCTCGGTTTCTTGATCCTCGAGTTAACTGTATAAAACGGATATACGTGATATCATCATATCACCCTATCCGAGCATGGCCATGCATTTAACAGTTCAACTCTATCAAGAAACCTACTCGATAATATACCCGTTATATAGGTCGGACGAATCCCCTCTTGATCAATCAAAACCCACTACATACTCGTCATATACCCGATGATTACCCTTATGTCCACCCAGTTACGAATGACTAGGAATAATATCAAAAGTACATGGATTTATATGTTGGATACCTTGATGATCTCAGGTCGGAGGACAATACATCTATAAGAAACGCTATCGACATACATATAACGTTCCATGTAGCGTTCTTATGTGGGTCGGTCCGGTCAACAAGATCCCATCTTGTACCCGTACGTAGAATTCGTAACTCATACAATCCTCAACATACGCTAGTCTTATTTTATTATTACAACCCAACCATAATAATAAACGACTAGGGACTTTTAAGAATATACATATCAAATACATATACACTAGGGTTATATATATGTGCAAGCGATTATCTCATAATCATATATATAGGCATAACCTCAAATATGTATACATGAATACAATCATCCATAGATTGACTTTTGGGCATATTACTAACAGACCATATCTCAATTCTCCATGTTGAGCATGACCCCAACTTATGCAGGAATTATCAGCACCAACAAAGTGAGGCATGCCTCCAGAATCCATTCAACGAAGGTTCCAACCACTGTATGCCCAAAACAGCGGAAAATAGCTTAAGTTATACGATTATGATAAAAATAGCAGTCAAACTGCATACGCGCCAGATTCAAGAAAATAAAAGAAATAATAAAATTCAAATATTCCAACCACTTTATGTACTTAAAAGAATTGAAATTACATTATCACAATAACAATTGGGGTCATGAAAAAAGAAACAAGAAGTAAAAAATAGTTGTCAAATCCAGATAAGATAAGGAAAGAAGTTCAAACTGTATACAATAAGAGTCCTCAAGTTCATAAGACATATTCTGAAGTTTCCTTGGATAAGGAGACCATACCTAGCTACAGCAACACTAGAAAACAATAGTCATACAAAATATAACACCCACATTTCAGTTACATCAATGGGAATAGATTTAACTGCATTATATCAATGGGAACATATGACAGCCTCCTTAATTGAAAGTAAAGACAATAGCAAAACTAGCATGTTAGAGATCTTTAGCCACAAGTTAGATGCACAAATAACTTTAAAAGCTATGATCTGAGTCTCTATTTAAAGCACGATTACGTAAACATAGAAGCAGTTGGAATATATAAAATCTAAAAGTAGAATTAGGGTATAAACATAAATGTACATGAATAATAGGGGAAAGGCAAATTCGCTCCGAAACAGACTTGGTTATCAATTAGGTCCTTCAACAATAAACTTTCACAATTGACTCCCACAGCTCATTCAATCCCAATTCCATCGTGCATTGCTCAATTTCACAAGATGGCATAAGTTAGATGTTCTAAAACCCTTAATCCAGGATTAAATACTCACTCTCCATGATGACATAAAACACATTCTTTTTATAGGTTAAATATTACAATCTTTTTGTTTGAGAAATATCTCCAAATCAGCCAGTAATATTACAAATTTCTGTACATATTAAGCTCTAATAAATGTTTATGTACAATTTCAAACGTTGAAGTTGCTATGTGAAATTTCACCATTCCTAAAACATAGTATAATATAGTTGCCAAATTGGATGATCTCATGAGGATACAAAGACATATCAAGAAAGTCAGTAACACTTACCCTGAAAATGTTAATGATTAATGACATAGGTTGGTAGCAGACATGTCATTCCCACAGACACGTTTAGTTGCTATTGCTAACACTAAAGAGCTCTTGAAAACCAAACTTTCAAGGAGATTGCAATAATACCACCTTCATGTGAGGTGACATGATTGGAAGGAATACAAAGAGCTCTAATTTCATCTTCATGTCAAGAATTTAGTAAGTAGCACTAAAAATTAAAAATCAAATTTCTGTGGATATTAAGCTCTAATCAATTTATCGGCAAATTAAGTAAAACAAACCGGCATTCCTCCCTTGATTTCTTAACCTGTTCAAACAAAAATTCATACAAGATTTACACGAAGTAACGAAACAAAAGGAAAGAAACCTACAATTCTTCCATTTCTATCCAGCCATTTCCCTTCAGTTCCAACACAAACAAACAAAACCTAGACCCAGAATCCCCAATCTAACCCCAACATAAGAAGTGAAAACAACCAAAAAAACAAACACAAAGGTTAAAAAAAATCAACAATGTCGATCAAATTACAAAATAAGTGAGAAATTTCCATCACACAAACACAGTAATCAAGGGTAATACAACTGGAAACGGAGCAAATCGAAAGAGTATCTTGAAAGATGGGCGTCTGGGGTCTTTTGGGTTTGGCTTTGGAAAAGTCTATTGAGCTCTCTCTCTCTCTATGTCTCTGTAGTGTTTCGAGACAAATTTCAAAGGGTTTCCAGAAAGCGGAAATGGAGGCTGTAAGCGGTAACGGGAGAGGAAACTGGAGAATAATAAGGACAGTACCTGGCTAAGGTCGCGAAAAACCACGTCAGCCAAGGGTTTGTTGAGGGTCTGGAGCAAGAACAAAATCTCACTCGAGAGCATTGAGGATAATGTGATCATCGGGGAGGAAACGAGGGAGACGAAGTTGGGTTTTGTGTGGAAAAATGAACGGAAGCGAGAGGGAGGGTTGTGCGATGTGGAGAACACCCGCTCTCAATCCTTTCTTCCAGCACTTGAAGGAACTCTAGAATTCCAAAGTCCGAATGATCCCCCTCTTTCCTTATAATTTCCAACAACACAGAATCCAATTTCTTATCCAAACCCAAACACACAAGATTTTAGCAATCGCCGCATAAGAATAAACATCATGAGAAAACCCACCTGTTTAAACAATGAGAATGCAAGGTTAGGATCCTTTCTCAGTCCATTCAGAGCTCCAACAACTCCAACCCTATCAAATTCCAAGAACTGACTGTGAGCAACAACAGAATCTTGGGGAATGGGGTTTGAAAAAATGGGTTTCAATCTCCCAAGAGCTGAAACATGGTAGAATCGGCTCAAGTTCACATTTTTTACATATCTTCTGCAGAAAAGTGACTTGATTGAAGAAACCCACATCACTGCCAATCACAATAAGTACCCATTCAATACCGAGTCGAATAAGAAAGAAGGCTGCAACGAATAGAGAAGAGAGAGAGAAAGACAGAGAACAGGGAGGGGCTTACCCAAATCCAATGCCTCGACCGCAATAGCAAAGGAAACAGAGAATAATAGGAAGCGAAGATGAAGAGAGGAGGTTGAGCCATGAGACTGGCAGATTAGGGCTTTTGATTTGGGGGTTTTATGAAATTTCTGTTTTGTTTTTGTTTTTATCAAGAGAGTAGGAAGGCTTGGCCAGATTTTTTCCTTTAAAAGTATCGTTCTGCTTAATTATGGATTTTCTACATTCAACAACATTTCTATCTTAGGTTTTAATTCATTTTTTGGTTTCTTTTTCCTTTTTAGTGTTGGAGGAGCAACTAGAGCTAAATCTAATATATACTAAGGAGTTTGTTAAGGAAGATTTGGTGGCTATTATTCTTTTAGGTGGTGACATTGGGCTGTTTTGAGTCTTGAGTGTTGTTGTTAATTTTAAAAATATGTGAATTAGATTATTGTAAATATATGAATTACAATATTATGTTTTATAATTTTAGAGATTGGGTTGTTATGAGTCCTGAGTGCTGTTTAGATACTGTTAATTTAAAAAATATGTGAATTCGATTTTTGTAACTATATGAATTAGAATATTTTTTTTTTGTCGAAAGGGTAAATAATATGAATTAGAATATTGTGTTCTATAATTTAGAGATTTGTCATAGTTTGTTGAGTTTCAGTGTTAACAGCCATCTGTAATCGGAACCAAAATGAAATTAGAGGTGTGTTGCCCATCTACAAACAAGAAACCCTATTTTTAGCAAGTAAACAAGACATTTTTTTTAAATATCAAGACATTAAAGTAGTAATTTATATTCAAAATAAAAACTTTTGTACGATGACATATATATGACTATCAATTCCGTATCTAACATGAATATAAGTCTACACAAATAACTTAATTTAATATTTAATTTTTAAAATAAATAATAAATATTTGTTAAATAAGAATAAAAAAGATGTTTATACAAGTTAATTAGGGAAATAATTATTTATAAAAAATTCTAAATAAACATAAAACCTATATGAATTCAAACAAAATGACAAAAAGAGATAGACAATTAATATCATTTTAAACATAAAAATATTATTTATAAAAATAAAAAAATTATGAACTCATCTGTGTTATAGAATTAAATTAGAAAACTGACATAATTTAAATAAAATTAATATAAATGTTATTGTAAAATTATTATTATAAAATATTAAAAGTAAAAGATTGCTTTTTAAAATTTGAGTAATATTAGCCTTTAATAAAATATCATTTTTTAAAAAATTTTGAAAAGTATAAAGCTATTGCACTATCGTGAGTACCAAAATATATAATAAGAAAATATAGAAAAGAGATTAGTAGAAGATTAATATAAATTTTTAAAATAACAAATCTGTTTGTTTAATTTTGAGTAATATTAGCATTTAATAAAATATCATGTGTTTTTTATCAAATTTTGAATAGTATAAAATTTTTATAAAAAGAATTGTATGTTATAAAATTAGGAATTAAAATATAAATTTGACACGGAAAAAAGAAAATGGATCCAAATTCAAGGTAATGTTAAAGTATTACATACATGTTTTAATATGGCCTGTAAACATTATGTAACTTGATATTAGTATCCTGAATCAACTATGTTTTTCCGCCAAAAAAAACAAAGTTAAGTAGCTAAAATTAGTGACAAATTGTTACCTATAATGCAGATGGCTGTCACCTTCCAGACAAGAGGCACAGAATAGAGAAGAACATCCAAAGAAGACAGCATTTGATGTCAATCACGGAAAGAACTATTGACCCTGGGTCAAGTTCATCAGGTTAGTTTGCAAAAGTTTTAACAAAAAAGTTTCAAAACTAATGGGAATCACTACCTAACAATTAAAATTTGAAAAATTGGAGATTTACAACATTGGTCCTCCGACATTCTCATGTAGCTATTGCAAAGCAATCATGTGATATGAAGAAAGAAATTGTCATGAGAAAAGGTCTGAAATACTCAAATTGCACTATGTTATATGAATGGCAAAGTGCAAGTACCTTATATGAAAGAACTCCCCCTATTGTTGAAAAGGATACTTGCTGCAAGCAATCCAGAAGCAATGCATTTTCGTGAGAACATCAGTGGGTGGTATAATTGATCGGACGATCAATACTAGACGAGGGCCATATGTGTTCCACCTAAATGGACAAAACCATCATCTAATTGGATCTTTGCTGCCATTGCCAGGGCAACAACTCCGTTTTGCCCAATTATATGTCTACGACACAGAGAATTAAATTGTGAATAGGTCACAGATATTGACTTCAGAAAAAAGGGGAAAAAAGGTTTGACAATAAAATGTTAGAGGACTTGAAAAATATGTTGGATGAACATAATGTTTTGGTACAATCATTCAAAGTTGCTCGAGAAAGTTTTGGTACAATCATTCAAAGTTGCTCGAGAAAGATATATAAAGGATGAAATTAGCTCCAGAGAAAAAGACGGCACATAGACCAACACACCAACAAGCTCTGAAGTTTCAATGCTAATTGTAAGAGACTTAGATGAAAATACAGTGCATCGAGATATTGTCTTGGAGCATAGACAGAAGGGGTTGCAGCATATAACAGAATTACACTTAAGCTTCCTGTCTATGCAGTACCCTTTGTTGTTTCTAAATGGAGAAGATGGATACAAATTGGAGATTAAACATGGGGGCGACGATCAAACAATACTGAGGAAAACAAATGCCATGAAGATACAAGAATATTATGCTTTCAGAATTCAGATGAGAGAAAATGAAGGACAGATAATTGTGTTGAGTGAAAAGTTGATGGACCATCATGTAGTTGATGCATATACATGTATTGAGGAGCAAAGGATCAGATACACAAAATTCAACCAAACAAAGCTGCGGGCAGAACAATACAGAGGTTTGCATGATGCAATTTCACATAGAGATACAAATCCAGTACTACTTGGGAAGAGAACTATTCTACCATCCACACATACAAGCAGTCCGCGGTATAAAGTGCAAAACTACCAAGATGCAATGGCAATATGTAGGTTGGCTGGATTTTTAGATCTTTTCATAATATTTACGTGTAATCCCAAGTGGCCTGAAATAAGCATGATGTCTGAAAGATTGCAACAAAATACATCATCCTGATGCATGGTTCGTGTCTTCCACATAAAGCTTTGGGAGCTAAATTAAATATGGAGATGGTCATCATCAAATAATACACTAACTAATAAATAATTAGTAACATTACAAATGATTATGGATTAATGATATTAACTGTGGTACTTCTCTAAAAGTCATTTGAAAATAAAAAATAGTATAGGTTCTTACAAAATCCGTGTGTAATACGGCCTAATTCAATTGCGATTCGAACAAAACCCGTGTGTAATACGGTCTAATTCAATTGCGACTTGAACCCGTGTATAACACGGGGAATTGCACTAGTTTATGAGTTATGTTTTAAATCACCGAGGGGGGAAAAGAAAAACAGAAAGTATAAGGGGGAAAAGTAATGAGAGGGTGAAAAAGAACCTTTAGGAGGATAGCCTGCCTAAAACCCTTTCCCCGACTCCTCCAGTCAGTCGTCATCAATCCCTACACAAGTTTACGACTACTTACTACCGTCTCCTTCTTTCTTCTTCTTCTTCTTCTTCTTCTTCGTGTTTTGGGTTTGGACAGAATACAAACAACGCAAAACTGCAAAAGGGAAAAAAGATGCCGGTGGCCAACTGCCAAGGACTGCTGCTGCCGCACCACCGTCAGCCATCACCTTTCCACCATAACCCTCATTATCGGGTGGGTGCAATGTACCACCCCCCTCTCTCTCTCTCTCTCTCTCTCTCTCTCTCTCTGCCTTCTCTTCTCTGCTCCACCATTCCTCATTTGGTTACCCTTACCCACCACTAATCCTTCTCCCTCTTTCGCCCCAGAATCGCAGGTCTTCCATGGTGGTCATGGCCGTCCAGTCCTCCACCAGTACCGCCGCCCTCCCCATCATGGTACGGATTTAAACTCTGCATTTTGTTTTAAAAAATAAAAAATAAAAAATGTGTCATTCGTTAATCAAGTTACCGTCTCTAATTGCCGCTTACCTACCCTTTTGACATGCAGGTCAATGGCTGCGGCGGGAAGATGGGGAATGCTGTTATTAAAGCAGCGGATTCTGCTGGCCTTCATATCCTTCCTGTCGCATTTGGCTCGGAAGAAGAGTGTGGCCGTACTGTGGCGGTAAATGGGAGAGACATCCAGTTGCACGGCCCTTCAAAGAGAGAGGCTCTTCTTGCTTCTGTCTTTCGTCAACATCCCCAAATGATTGTAGTTGATTACACCGTCCCTGCTGCTGTCAATGGTAACCTCCAAGTCTCTTCAATAGTATCCCCAAGTCCATAACTTTAGTTCACTTTGTTTTCTGTGTTTTGGCTTTTTAGTACATGACCAAAGTCAATGTCTTTATGGTTTTGTTATTATGGGTTGTGCTAGATAATGCCGATCTCTATTGCAAAGTTGGCGTTCCCTTTGTGATGGGAACTACGGGTGGTGATAGAGATCGATTGTATAAGGCTGTGGAGGACTCGAAGGTCTATGCAGTAATCTCCCCGCAGATGGGGAAGCAGGTGACCTGAACTTGATCCTTTTCATGTCGTGATAGACTCCGCAGCATTCAAAGATCCCATTGTTTTCTGTGTTCTAATGCTGCTTGTTTTGTAGGTGGTTGCATTTCTCGCGGCCATGGAGATTATGGCTGACCAATTTCCTGGTGCCTTTTCGGGGTACTCACTTCGGGTAACTCGATTTTTCTATATGTTTCTGTAAGAAAAAGAAAGAGTTTTTATCTCTTTTGAGTTTCATTGTTTGAAATGCAGCGAGTATTGGCTGATGAATGTGCTCTCGGTTTTAGGCGTTTGATTCTCATCAAGCAGGAAAGCTGGACGTATCTGGCACTGCCAAGGCTGTCATTTCTTGCTTCCAGAAGTTAGGGGCGTCTTTTAACTTGGATCAGGTCTCTTCGAAGTTGGTTTTTTCTTAACTACAAGGCTGAGTTCTTATTTGTTGTGTGCTGCAAGGTTGTATAAGTTATGGGAAAGAGTAAAAGTTTTATGTGATAGGGTGCTTCAAGTTTGGCCATTATCTCTTAATCCAAGTCATTCTTTGTTCCTATCCTTTTTTAGCTACTGAATTCGATTTCTGTTCTTCTCCAAATTCACAAAATAAGAGTTGCAGTTTCCATTTTGGCCCTTTAATCCTTTATCCCTTTGACATTGTTCAGATAAAAATGATTCGAGATCCCAAGCAACAGCTTGATATGGTGGGTGTTCCAGAGGAGTATTTGGCAGGACATGCATTCCACTTGTATCATCTGGAATCGCCTGATAAAACGTAATACAAACATCTTGATTCTTATTCCTTTTTATTTCGCTATCCGTTGCTTTTTCTTCTGCTGAAGATGTGTGCTCTTAAAATTACTTTATTGCAGAGTTTCTTTCGAGTTTCAGCATAATGTGTGTGGTAGATCAATATATGCGGAGGGTACCATAGATGCTATTATTTTCCTAGCTAAGAAGGTAAAAATGCTTCAACTTTGATTATCCTCCACAGGTGCTTGCTTTAACTACAAAGTTTCATTTATTTATTTGTTCTCTTTCTGATGAGCATTCCAGGGGCAAAGATCCTTTTAACCCCATATCATAACACCAATCACCATGATTTACCTAGCGGTACACCCATGATCATGAGATGTGTCAAGGACCTCTCAACCCCCCTTGACATGTGAAGGAATCAGTACTAATCTAGCTATCCTACTATACACATCCTGGCAATCTAAATTGTCCTTGTACCCTAATGTAGTTCAACATAGCATGCCTGTTTGCTTTGCCTTAATGAAACTTTCTTTTTCTGAAAGATTTTGGCATACTAAGCTACTGCTGGTAATTATGTAAATGCAGATTCAAGCAAAGGAAGACAAGCACATCTATGACATGATTGATGTCTTGCGTGAAGGTAAAATGAGATAAGCTGCTATGCTTGCGCTTCTCTGGTTTCATTTTGCTATGCAAACTGTAGTGGCTGTGTAGAAAGGCTTAGCTGGATCACCAGCAAATATCTAGGGGGTGGTTTTGAAGGGCGACATTTCCACCCTTAACATGCCACAAGTATACAGATTAGGGTAATTTCCTTTTCAGTTTCTTGTCCCGTTGGTGTTTTTTCTTTAAGAGATTTTATTATGGTGCAATGATAATGTGACGATAAAGTATATTTACTGGGATAAGCATCCATAATCTTCTTGATCTGGAATAGTTCACAAGTAGTTGGGCTGATTCATACCCTTAGTGACAACTTTTTGTTGTCATTGATATATGTCGGTGACAAAACCTAATTTCGGTGATTATTAAAATTCTCACAAACACTTCTAATAAGAAGAAGCAGAAATAAAAATCGCAATTCAAACATGCACAAACATTATAAACCTTTATAAATGCACAAAACCTTTCAAACAATCACTTTAAAGCTATTGAAATAATTTTTTTTTATCAATGAACCTTGTGAAAGAAAATAAAGTCACTTACTCACTATCTGTATGGACTTTCGGAGATCATTTAACCCTCAAATTTAGCCAATGATATAAGAATTGTTCGCCAAGTTTTTACATAGATTAAGATCCATTTGCAAGTGACTCAAATACACTTATAGTCTTCTTTCCACCTTCAAATCAATTAAATGAAACAAGAGTTTTGTTGGTGCACTTTCAAGAAGTATTAATACAGATAGGACCCATTCAAAATTTATGCGTAAAAATTTATTTAGCAAAGTGGTCAAACTCTTCTATTTTTTTTTTGACATCTTGATAATAGTATTATTTCGCTATATGACTGTGTATATCTTCTGCTTATCACTGATTTCAAAGAAATTCAGAATTTCTCCACAAGGAAATTGTTCTTGAGCCGCATGTAGGTGCTTTTCATGGGAAATGAAATGAGCATTGAATTTGTTTCTTATTTTGTTATTATACATGGACAAGTCTATAAGCCTTAAACAACTTGAAACCCTGTTCTCTCGACAGTATTTCATGTGTATTTGTGTTTGAAAATTTTTTTGACATTCAAAATTGTGAAAGTAAAGTGTAAAGCAAAGTATGAAGCCAAAAGCTCAAGTGCATTTAATCAGGTGTCGTACAAAGAGAACAAATTGGACAGGGAAGAACTTTTGTTCATCATGCTAATGTGTTTACTTTGATAATTGAAACTAGTATGGCGAGCAAAATCAAAGTAATCGATTCTGCTAAAAACCAAAATCATGAAGAAGAACCCCACAAGAAATCCAAACACAGCCATTTCCCATGAGAACCATGTCTCCCAACTCTCCCTTTCCCGTGGAACAGGCACTTTTATTATTTGTTCTGGACATAACACCTGGATTTGTATGCCACACAATCCAGTGTTGTTGGCATAGTCACTTGGATCATTCAATATATCCATCTGTGGACCCCTTGGGATTTGACCATGAAGTCTGTTATTACTCACATCCAAGTTACTTAATTCCAGGAGCTTTGCAATTGTTGTTGGAATTTTGCCTGAGAGACTGTTGTTTGACAGGTCTAAACTCTCTACACTCTGTAAATCACCAAAACTCCTCGGAATCTTGCCTGAGAGTCTGTTGTGGGATATGTTTAATGATTTCAAACTCTTCAAATTGCCCATTGTACCAGGAATATCACCAGATAATAGGTTCTTTGACATGTCCAGAAAAGTATATATCTGAAGGTTATGCCAGGACAGCCCTTGTTTATATTTCTTCCAGGAGACTTCCAGCTCATGTTGATCGTGAAGGTCTAATGTTTGAAGGTAGGGGAACCACAATAGACCGTCACCCTTGTTTGTCATTGCATTAAGATTCCCAAAACTAAAAGGAATAGTTCCATTAAGTCGATTGTGAGAGAGATCAAGTATTCGTAGATTTTGAAGTTTCGACAAATGGATTGGAATGCGTCCCTCAAGAGAAATATTTCTAAGATTTAGAACCTGAAGAGATGAGATTTGAGAAAGAGATGCAGGAATCTCACCCCTAATGTTGTTGTCATGGAGATCAAGGTATGTGAGCTTACTCAAACTTGTGAGATTTTGGGGAAGGGCACCTGAAAATTCATTTTGGCTCAATATTAGTACTTCTGTGCCAACGGCAAATGTAATGGGTATTTGGCCAGTGAGTCTGTTAGAGGAAAGGTCAACGAAAACAAGAGATGAATTGGGTCTAAAAGTGGGTATTACATTTCCTGAAAATGAGTTTTCTGACAAATCCAGCAGCAACAATTCAGAAAGGTTTGAGATGGATTCGGGAATTTGTCCAGAGAAATTGTTACTACCCAGCATGAGAATTCGTAATGCAGAGGCATTGCCAATAGTATCTGGAAGTGGTCCGTTAAAGTTGTTCCGTCCCAACCAAAGGAAATACAGAGTTCTAGAATCAAACAAGCGAGGGGGTATAGAACCTGTCAGTTTATTGCCTGACAAAACAACCCTATTCAGGCTCATTCCAGCTAAGCACGGTGGGAAAGTTCCTTGGAGGTCATTCTCGCTCAAGTCGAAGAAGGTAAGTTGGGTTTGGTTGCATAGCCAAGAAGGTATAAGCCCTGAAATATTGCAAGAAGACAGAGACAACCCCTGGAATTGGCACCTTGGAACCTGATCCAAATTTTTCAAGGAGTAGCTATTTCCTTCTAGATACAACTGCTTCATGTTCTCTATGTCAAACAACCACCCGGGAATCACCCCATAAAACGAGTTATTGGCCAAATCAAGTGCTTGGAGCTTGCTCATGTTTTGAATCAATGGGAACATCTCTCCTGTCAACTTGTTGCCTCTTAACGACAATACTTGCAATTCCGTCAAGTTTGAAAAGGATGATGGAACTTCGCCAGAAAACTTGTTGCTTGATAGCTCCAACACTTGAAGCATATTGAGATTTCCTATTTCTATCGGAATCTCTCCCACCATTAAGTTTCTTCCCATATACAGATTCCTCAAACTAAGATTACCCATGTCTACACTTAATGTCCCTTCAATAAGATTGTAGCTGAGATCAAGTTCCTCTAGTTTCCTCAATGAGAATAGTTGAGGAGGGATGGAACCGTTGAACCTGTTGTTGCCCATGTTAAGGGTCACAAGTTGTGATAAATTCGCTAACCCTTCTCCTGGGATTTCACCAGCAATATTGTTACCAGGAACGCTGAGATGCACAAGCGAGCCAATGCGAAAAAGTGGTGCTAAAATGCTAGATGGCAGAACAAGATTTGCGCCTAGTGGTGATAAAGAGAGAGTGCCTAGGGCTAGAGTTATAACCTGTGGTGGGGTTTTGTCGAAGTCACAAGCAACTCCTGTCCACTCCCGACAGCAATCAGAGCTAGAGTTCCAGGTGTTTAACACATAGGAATATCCTGGCTCCGACATGTTTTCTACCAAATATTTGAACTGCAAGAGGGATTCTGCCTGATGTTGAGGGCAGTAAACAGATGAGGCACACCAGCATACCAAGCAGCAGAATAATATGTTTGACTCAAGAAACAGACCCATTTTGACCATCTTGTATATGTGCTTAACTAGAAACTTCTACTCAAGTATTTCTACACCTGGAAATGGAGGTGTGAAGGGCAATATAATCATCAGTGGATGCCGGCGTTGTGAACTTCTTGTTTCCAGTTGATGTGGGCTGCTTCTCCTTCGGCCATCGGTTCTTTCAAAGTGATCATGTCCTGGTTTTCTTCAACAGAAATTTGTGACAAGTGCAGGTGGAATTTAGTATTCATGCCGCCCAATGTATCGTATATGAAACTGCATACATTAGTGTTTGGACTATAACTTACACCTTTTTTCTGCCCGCAATCCTTTGGATTCTTTTGGAATTGGAGAAAACGGCCCACCCTGTTAAGAACACAACAGCAACACAAATATGAAAGCCAACCCAAAGGAGTGATTTTATTGAATGGGAAATAATGAAGGGATTCCTTTACAAGTGTTATAAAACAGCACGTGAATGTCATTGTACCTACCTGTTTTTAGTGTATATATATACCCTTTACCGAAGCAATAAACTGTGAGACGCTCATTTCTCTTCTGCTTCTCTTTTCTTCTTCACTGCCCATTCTCCTTCTCCTCCATCATCTTCATCATTTTTCACTGTCTTAATTACTAAATTTATAACACGTTATCAGAACGAAAAACTCTACCTAGAGCAAGAAAACCAGAAGCAAGAAAACGAGCAGAAAAGAAAAAAGAGGATGAACAGTTCGCCACCCAAGCCCCTGTCACTGTTCACGCCCAAGAGATCCGCGTCGCCGCTCTTGCCACCGCCACCACCATCAGCTTCCTCACGGCGTCGCCGACCGAGCGACGCTTTTTCCGTCTGCTTCCGCCGCCGGACGCGCCGCTTGGACGCGACGACCCGGCAAGGAAGCCCGTGGATCCGCCTCCTTCTGCACGCGACGGCCACTGTCTCCAGCGACGCCGCGCCCTCCTTCCGCCGCCTTGCTGCTCCCGCGTCGCTGTGCTGCCGCTCGTCCCCTTCGCCGTCTGTCACCACCTGCAAACTCCCGAGGTGAGCGGGTTAGAGACGACCCGGATCCGCATGGGTTTTTTGGATGTGGTCTGGTGCTGGGCTCTTTGCTTTGGCCTGGGCTGGCATTGTTCGGCCCAGTCCGTTAGTTAAAAAAATATATAAATAAAAATAATAATAATGAAAATAATAATAATAATAATGATAATCAGTAATGAAAAAAATATTTCTGAAAAAAATACATATGGTATACACAAATAATATTTCTGGAATAGATAATTATGTTAATATTATAATTGCTGAAAGATTTATCGAGTAAGCGTATATTATATATTCTATATTATTATGCTATTTATACTGCTGAAAGATTTATCGAGTAAGCGTATATTATATATTCTACATTATTATGCAAATTTATACTGCTAAAAGATTTATCGAGTAAGCATATATTATATATTCTATATTATTATGCTTTTTATACTGCTGAAAGATTTATCGAGTAAGTATATATCTTTTATGTTATAATGTTTTATATTTATCTTTTATTATTACTGTTATTATGAAATTTGAATTGGAGGCCCTTGAAATTTTCGGTAGAAATTTATCATGGGCATTAAATGTTGAAATGCATTTAAAAATACTAATAGTCTGGAAGACACAGGAGGAAAATAAAGCAAAGATTGGATGTCTTATTGTCAAAAGATCCAACAGATCTTTGAAGAAAAATTGAAGAAAAAATATGACCACCAGAAGATGGATATTCTCCCAAAATTTTATTGCAAGTGTATGCATAAGAGATTGCAAGATTTTAAATCTTTGCACAAATATTTCGAGTGAGTTCTCCGATGATATTGTGTGGAGAATATATTATTGACGATAATACGAAAAAAAAAATTTATTTTATGCAATATCGTGAAGGAGGTTTCACGAAATATTTAAATTTACTTTCATGCCTCATTGCGGCTAAACAAAATGAAGAGCTATTATTAAAAAATTATGAATTCCATTCAACTGGCTTTGCTCCATTCCCTGAAGTGAATGTGATTGTATATGATAATTTTGGTCATGGCTATGAACATCCAATTGGTCACAAACAGGCCTTATAGCAAGGCATCTAGTAAAAGGTTATCAAGTGTCCATGAAGGGCAAATCTAATATTGATGAAACCATATTTGTTCAAGATGATGACCATGATGTTTGGATATTGTTCTTATCTTGCTTACCCTGAAGATGCAAGCCAATATATATTGAATGTTTTTATTTTATATCCAGCTTT
The DNA here is from genome assembly GCA_028386065.3 of Turnera subulata. NCBI lineage: Eukaryota > Viridiplantae > Streptophyta > Magnoliopsida > Malpighiales > Passifloraceae > Turnera > Turnera subulata. Next base: position 61,453 of record JAKUCV010006894.1, on the reverse strand, counting down.
ATCATATTATTAAGTGTTATATTTTATTATATTATGTTTATTTTACAGTATGTTATAATTCTAAATTTTTTATGTGAACATGAAACTATCGCTTCTAGAATAATGACTCGGGCATTTGTCCTCGAGACAATGCAATGACATATTCCGTATTTAATAAACAGAAATTATTCATAAGTAACATATGATAGTACAATCTCAAAATGAGAAGAAGATTTATATGCTCTAGAAGAGCACAAGTTTAATATGCTCCAAAAAATAACTTTAGAAGAGCATAAGTTTAATATGCTCTAGAAGAGTATATATTTAGCATAACTTTCGCTATACCTTAGAAAATTATATATTTAAACTCCAGAAGAGCACAGTTTTACTATGCTCTTGAAGAGCATATATTTAAGCTCAAGAAGAGCACAAGTTCTATTATAGAATAATATGCTCTAGAAGAAAAAAAAAATGTTTATGCACTGGAAGAGCATGAATTTTATTATACTCCTGAAGAGCCAAATTTTTCCCTACTTACAAATGAATGAATATTTTATTTAAGTCTCAAAGGAATTTATTAATATTCAAGCAAATATTATGTTGAGACAATAAGTGAAAGAGATATTTAATATCTCCATATTAAAAAAGGGTATTGCCGCAGGTAACAAACAAGTTGTGGAAAGTTTACCAGCGTTACTCTTTAGATTGTACTACATAAATATTCAAGTAATTGAAACTTACCATATCCAGCTAGAAGCTAGAAAGCACTGGCCTGAAGCTAGCAATTTTAGGTTATTAAATACATAGTTTACACAGCCCGAAGCTGGTACCAACTAGAAGTTGGCTAATAGACATGTAATTTACAGCTGGTATGCACCAGCCAGAAGCTGGTAAATAATTTTCCTAAGTTATCATATCCAGCCTGAAGCTGGCATATATATAGCAGCCTGAAGCTGGCACCAACTTGAAGTTGGTTTATTGATTTATTATTTGGCATGACCGGTTGGACCATCCCGGATCAATAATGATGCGCGGAATTCATTTAGTTGTTCATTGAAAAACCAGATGTTTTTCTAATCTAATGAATTTCCCTGTGCTTGCTTGCTTACAAAAGAAAATTAAATATCCGACCTGCATATGATAAGATTGGCCTAGAATCACCAACATTCTTTTGGAAATAATTCAGAGAAATATTTGCAGATATATACATCTGCTATATGGACCATTTAGGTATTTTATTATTTTAATCGATGCATCGAGTAGATGGTCCCATGTGTGTGCTTATTGTTTTTATGCAATTTGGCATTTACGCGCCTATTATCACAGTTAATCAAATTGCGAGCACACTTTCTTAATCATGCCGTTAAGACTATACGTCTTGATAATGTTGGTGAATACAGTTCTAATATGTCAATTTGTTTATGGTTGAACGTCCAACAGTTTATGTAACGACCCGGGTAAAATTTTTGTGATTTTTACCAAGCTGTTTTGACTTTTATGGTGGTTAATAAAATTTGATCACGGTTAATCAAGAATTTTACCAATCCGAGTTAATTTTCATTATTTTCACTAATACTTCTACTACTCTCAAATTTTTATTATTGTAATTATTGTCATTTATGTTATTATTTTCCTAAGCAACAATAATAGTAATATTATTATTATTATATTTTTGTTGCAATAAGTTACTAATTAAATTTTTAAAGAAAATCTTCGATGATTTTTGGCTAAGCTTTTATTTATGAAATTTTCAACGAATTTACTATCTATAATTCCATATTGTTCTTCCCTTATTAAAAAAATTATTATGTCTAAGTATGGAACACATAGTTTAGTGTAGTTTCGTTCGAAATGACGTAGTTTTGGCGAAGCCAAAACATAAAACACAAGGAGAGCTGCGTTTTGACCAAGGAGTTGACTGTGGCTTGTGGACACTTAAACGACGTCGTTTTGTTTGCTGACAGGGCAAAAATAATTGCCCGATAGCATCCCCTCCTTTCTTTTCTTCTTCATTTTCCTTATTCCCATTCCTTCCCATTACCTCCTCCACTCTCCCGATTCCCCTCCACCATCTGCCACTTCTTTTTCTTTTTCTTATTCTTTATTCTCTTCTACTCCTTTATTTCTCCTCCCCTTTCTTTCTTTCTTTTCGTCTGCTCCTTCTTTTTCTTTGTTTTTCTTCCCTTCTCCAAATTTTTCTCTGCCTCCTTCCTTTTCCCCCTCTCGAGCTCTCTCTCTCTTGCCACCGACACCATCTCCTTCCCTGCCTCCTTCCTCTTCTCCACCTGCTCCCTTCTTCTCCACACAGCACAACACCACAGCCACCTCGCCGGCCCAACTCTCTCCTTTTTCCCTTCGCCCTCGCTGCCGACCACCACACCACAGGACGCCACCGCGCACAACACCACCACTGCAAGCACGATCGCCTCCTCCTTCCTCGCGACGACCGCCGCCATCCCTTCCTCGGGCAGCTGTCGCCTCGCCGCTGCAAGGACAACACACCGAGACCCAAACACCGGCGTAACCGACATCCTTCCACCCGGTCGCTGCAACATGAGCGCCGCCGCCGTGACGAGCTCGAGCCTCCGCCGTACACAGGAGGTCCGATTCCTCCTTCGCCTCTGCAGCAGCACAAGCCGCCACTGCTCGCCGGTGTTGCCACTGAAGTTGCCTCTGCTGGCGACCACCGACACCGGCCGAGTTGGACCCGATCTGCCGCCGTTGTTGCTAAATCGCCTTTGATCTGCTTCGCGTCTGCAACAAGGTGACACCTCCGTCTCCTCTCCGTCTACTGGAGCCCAAGTCGTGTCGATGGATGTCCGCCATCGGTGGGTAAGCTGCTGCCGAACCTTTCTCTTCTTTTTGCTTTGGGTTTTCAAACTCAATTTTGTGTTTAACGATTGAGGTGTTGGTTGCTAACTTGGTGCGTGCTGCTGTGATGGTGGGTGCGAATGGTTGGGGCTAATTGTTGTGACGATTGACGATGGTGGGTCGGGATGCTTTGGCCAGAATTGAGCTGTGTGTGGTGTCACTGTGTGTTTGGATGAGTAGTGAACAGTAACAGAGACATTGGTTGGGTTGAAGACTTCCGTGAACAGTACCGGCCGGAATCCGGCAAGTCTCCGGCGTCTCGGGTATTTTCCGGCGAGCTCGAAAATGGACTGTGGGTAAAACCCGAGCCTCGGACTATTCATGCATCTTTATCGGACTTGAACGATATTAACGAACCCGAACAATATTAATGGACTCGGACCTTAAACGATTAATTAACTTAATTAATAATAATCAATGATTTTATTTTATGCAACTTAATTTATGCATTATTTATTTTAATTATGCTTCTATGCTTTTATTTTATTATGCTTTAATTCAATTTTATGCACTTATTTATTATATGTTTTTATTTAATTTTCCGATTGGGCTATTAAGAAGGCCCATAGCATTTTAATTACCGGTTTAATTCTACTTACGTTTATCTGGGCTCGCAAAGGCCCATTGGATTTAATTTTCGGTTTTATTGGGCTAATTATAATAAAAGGCTCATAATATCTTAATTTAATTAAGTTTTTTATTTAACTAAATCGAACTTGTTTTTATTATTTCCTCTGATGGACTAAACGCATGTGAAGGTCTACCAGGCCTAATTTCCAAATCTTAAGTTAAAGTTTATTAATGTTATAATTACGTTCTAATACATTTAATTACCGTTCCTCCGGGCTAAATAATAATAGGCCCATTCTTATCATCTTTACCAAATCTTATAAATCATTTTTGGCTAGATATATGTATTTGAATATAATTCTATAATGATTTTCATTCTTTTGAGCCACAATAATATTATTCCCTTTCTTTATAATTTTATCGATTTTATATATGGTAATTCATACAAAATAATTCTAAGACTTCACTATATTTTATTGAAAATATTTTGGTTAACGTAATAACGGTAATATTGTTTTGAAGTATTGCTTATCTAAGACATTAGTTTACTAAAGAATATATTATCTTTGACCACTAATTTAATGATCCTACGTTAATTTATACTCTACTTAAATTTAACAATTTTATGTCTATATAATTATAAATATTTACTATATTATTTTATACTGTATCGCGACTATATTGATTTCCTATCGATAATGATATTTCGTATTCAACGGTTTTACTAACCGGTATATTATTTATATGCCATTATATTTGCTGTTTTATAATCTTTTATTAAATGAATACGTAGTTATTGCTATTTTATTGATTATAGGTACTTTATGGAATATTATATACTTAGTAAAAAGATTTCTTATATATGATTTAAACAACGTATTTATATGTATGTACTTTCTTATCATAAGCGACCTAAGGGCCGGGATATCGGCTTGGACGCTCGGTTTCGGTTTTTGATTTAGATCAAATATACTTGATATAACCGCTGGATTTAATTAATTCCCATCAAGTTGGTTGAACTGTTTGGTAATAAGATAATTGTGGAGATAATAAAATGAACAGATAAGCCGTATAATAACTGTTAAACCGGTATCATGCATAATCATTTTTGTTGTGTATTATAAGTGATTATTGTGTTTCTATATATACATATAGGGTATCGAGGTTCGACAGGATAGCAGTTTCAGAGAGACATCGGGTGAGGATGGATAACCTTTGATATGTTGCACATGATGCTGTGTTTGCTTTTCTGTGAATAATTTGCCTGATTGAACTGCTGAGCCAATTAAGTTTGTTTGTGGTATTATTGCTATTGTTGTTGTTTTATTGAATGTGGATTTATTGTCATGATGAGATAATTGGATAATTGGAAGTTGTGTTGACGACTTATTTGTCACTAGGAAAGTGGTGGTATGACTGGTAGGTTAGAGACTGTTTTGTGGTGGCTATGATCTGGTTACTTATGTTAAGCATGTCTATGCTTGGGATGTCTATCCCTGGGTTACTATTTTGGGATGTCGATCCCTGGATTGATCTAGCACCCAGAACATGTTGATAACCTGGTCTGACCCCTAGCTTGTCCAGTGACCGGGCCCGAAAGATAAAACTTGATAATAATAAGCATTCTTTTGGTCTTGGCTCAGTTATTTATCTAGTTGTTTCTTTTGCTGGAATTTTACTTCGAAAGTATTGTGATTGCCTGCATGTTACTGTTTATCTTTCGTCGGTGAGCACTTCGGACTCACCCCTCGCCTGCGGGGTTTCATCCCGTAGGATGAGTTGTTTGTAGTGCAGGAACGTACGAGGCAAGCTGCGGCGCACCCCTCGGACAGGACTCGGATCCATTACTTTGCATTTGGAGTTTTGCATTTGATATTTATAAGATTATAAATGCTTCCGCTGTGCTATTGATATTGATGTACCCGAGGTCGGGTGTTTGTTATTATCTTTAGGCCGTTGGGCTGGATTTTCCTCTTGTATTTACTATCTGTGCCACGTGTCAGCACTGTTGTTCGGAAAATACTGTTAGTCAGGTAAATAGTAGTCGGGGTGTTTCAGTTTATGTTCATATCCAAAATGGTCCAGCAGAACCAAATATTAAATGTTTTTCAATTGATTGGAAGATCATTAATCGATGAGATGCAAACCCTTGTTATTGTTTGGGGACATGCTATTTTGCACCTATCAAGCATTGTGCGCATCAGGCCAATAAGTTATCATAAGATCTCCCCATTTATTTGGTTCATGGTCACGAACCTAGTATCTCCCTTCTTCGGACCATTGGTTGTACAATATTTATGCCTAATGCTCCACCACAGCATAGTAAAATTAGTCCTTAAAGAAGATTGGGAATATATGTTGGGTATGAATCTCCATCAATTACAAAATAGTTAAAACCATTAACTAGAAATTGGAGATTTATTTATAACAAGATTTGCTTATTGTTAATTTGATAAAAGTATTTACCCAACATCAGGGCGAGATAATAAGTAGCTGGATCAAGAGATTATTGAAATGCTATATCAATATCTAGTTTTGATCCTCAATAAAATCTGCGTGAACCTGAAGTTCAAAAGATGATTCATTTGCAAAAAAATTGATATCAATTGCCAGACACATTTAAATAAAGTGACCAAACCTTAAATGCTCCTGTTCAAATTAATGTTCCTGAAGAACAATTAAAGTATGCAAATGAATCTAAAGTACGCCAGAAGCATGGAATATACTCGGTTCCAAAAGAAAACAAAAATTCTCGATAGAGAAAAAGGAGCAAAGAGATAAGATGGCCCTAGTGAGAAAATAAGACCTCCAGTAGAGGTTCAAATTAAAAGTCCTCAAGGAGAGAAAAATCCTCCAGAAGAGGTTTCTGACACAATTGAGAAAGTTCCAGAAGTAACTCAAGTACCTGAAATAAATGAAAATGATGAGATCTCGATTGATTATACAGTGTCAGGAATGAGATGGAACCAACGTGAAATAACCGTCGACGGAATATTTATTTTATATAGCGCTAAATATTATGAAAGAAAATAAGGATCATGAACTTACATCTATTGATGAATGTAGGCGTAAAATAATTGGCCAAAATAGAGAGATATAATTAAGGCTGTGTTAGACTCGCTTGTGAAGCGAGAAATTTTCCGGACCTGTAGTCTGTATACCAGATGGTGTAGAACCGGCCGATTGTAAATGGGTATTTGTGCGTAAAGAAGATTATAATAGTGAGATACAAAGCACGGCTCATCGCACAAGGTTTTACCCAAACGACCTGGTGTTAATTATGAGGAGATATACTCCCCTATGGTGGATGTAATTATTTTCGATCTTTGATAAGTCTGGCAATATATGAAAAATGCATCTAATGGATGCGGTTACAGCCTATTTTTTCGGATCCATAAGTCATGACATATGCATGAGAATCCCTGAAGGATTCAAGTTGCTTGAAGCAACTAATTCCCGAGAATATACAAAATTAAGCTAAATTGATTTTTACATAGTTTAAACAAATTTGGGTATATATAGTATAAAGTACATGCATGAAATATTATTTCTTATGTTGATGATTCATATCTATATGTGAATTTCTATTTTTTGTAATTTAAATATTATTGGAACTCCGGAAGAAGCTTCCAAATGCCGTGCTATGTTTCAAGAAAGGATTTGAGATGAAAAATCTCATAAAAGAATTAGATTGGTCCTGGAGTACCCTTTCAAAATGCAATTTACCTTGCTAGTAACATGAAGCCTGAAGCTTTTGCCATAAACCTACAGGCAAGATATGACTGTGCCCTCATCTTCGGGATATAATGAATGTGATATTATATTAATCCTGTAAGCCCGAAGAGAATATAGTTGGTTTTGCAGATGCAGGTCATTTACTTGATCCACATAAAGCACAGACAGACATATGTTACTTTTTACACATGAAGCTGCTATATCGTTGCGACCACAAAAGCAAGATAGGGAGAAAGATGTTCCAACAACAAATTATGAAGATAATGCTGCCTAAATCGTCCAATTAAAGTAGTGATGTATCCAAAGTGATCGGACAAAGCATATGTCACCAAATGTCACCAAAAGCCGAAAAGGATGATTGGCATGCAATGACATCATGATATCAAGGGAGGCCAAAATGAGGGACAGTAGAATACACACTGTACTCTTTTTTCCCTCACCAAGTTTTTATCCCATTGGGTTTTTCTTGGTAAGGTTTTTAATGAGGTAGTACTCCCTAAGCGTATTCTACCCAATACACAATGACATCCAATGGGGAGCATTATAAAACAGCACGTGAATGTCATTGTACCTACCTGTTTTTAGTGTATATATATACCCCTTACTGAAGCAATAAACAGTGAGACACTCATTGCTCTTCTGCTCCTCTTTTCTTCTTCACTGCCCCTTCTCCTTCTCCTCCATCATCTTCATCATTTTTCACTGCCTTAATTACTAAATTTATAACAACAAGTGTTGCTTTTTTGGAATATAAAGGTAGAAAATAACAATACTAGCTAAAAAGGGAGATGAGAAATGAGGATCTTCTGTAATATTCTAGTCTGCCTCTTTTCACGAAATTCCCTTTCTTTATATAGTTGCCTTGCCCACTCTTTGCGCAGGAAGGTTACGCCTCAGCTGTCAAAGACCCCAAGATATATCCCTCGAGTCTGCTAGAAGGAATTCTATTACACTTGCTCCTGGCTGGCACCACAGGTGAAACAGGTGTAGGTTCTTAGGCTTGCTCATCTTGGGTCACCGGGTTTGGCTGTTGGGCCTTGCTCATTACATTACTCCCAACCCAGATTTCAACCTTGTCCTCAAGGTTCAGAGCTGGAAATCGGTGTTTTATAGAGTCTGCATCTTCCCAAGTAGCATCTGAGGCCAGAAGGCCATCCCACCTGATGAGCTATTGCTCCACATTGCGTTCTCCTTCTTGAATTACTCTTTTATCCAATAGCTCAACCGGGTGCAGAATTAGTGTAGAGGTAGTGTCTACCAATTGCAATGGGGTAACTTGCTGGTCTGGGATGCCTTGGCATTTTTTAAGAAGAGAGACATGGAATACAGGATGAATTCAAGCAGTACAGGGAAGGCCTAACTCGTAGGCTACTGCCCCGATGCGCTTCAACACCTGAAAGGGTCTAAAGTAGTGCCTTCCAAGCTTGCCATGGCAACGCGACCTTAGTGAGTGCTGGCAATATGGTTGGAGCTTGATATAAACCCATTGACCCTCCTCAAAATGGACCTCTCTACGGTGTTGATCGGCATATTGCTTCATCCGTTTCTGTGCCAACTGTAAATTCTTTTTTAAAGAGAGTAACACCTCATCACGTTGTAACATCTGTGCCTCCACTAATGCATTTCCAGAGGACCCTTTGACATATCAAATGACAGTAGGTGGGGGGTCGGCCATAGAAAACTTCAAATAGTGTCATCTTGGCTGAAGTTTGAAAGGCTGAATTAGGCTAGTATTCAACCCATGGTAACATAGCCATCCAAGTGGAAGGAGAATCTGCAACAAAACATCTCTAATACATCTCCAAGCACTTGTTAATGGTCTCAGTTTGGTCGTCTGTCTGTGGGTGATATACTGTGCTAGGAGCAAGGGTTGTCCTATGAAGTCGATTTACTTCCTTCCAGAAATCAGTCATAAAACGTGGGTCTCGGTCTATAATGATTGATGTGGGTATACCATGGAGCCGAATGATGCCCAACACAAAAGCTTTAGCAACATCTTCGCTAGTAAAGGAGCTTTTCATACCGATAAAGTGACCATATTTAGACAGCCTATCAATCACCACCATAATCACAGTTTTATTTTCAGAAGAGGGCAAACCTATGATGAAATCCATGGAGAGGCTCTCGAAACCATGTTTGGAATGGGTAAGGGTTGTAATAACCCAGCAAGACTGAGACAAGAATCTTTCATTTGTTGGCAAGTTTGGCATTTTGACACCCATTTAGAAATCTCCTTGCGCATCCCTTTCCAATAAAAATTGGTTAAAAGGTGATGAAAAGTCCGAGTTGCTCCTGCATGACCTCCGACTGGTGTGGCATGAAATTCATTGAACAAAGTAGCTCGTAATGGAGAGTCTGTATGTACCACAAAATGGTCTTGAAACAGTAGCAGTCCTTTAAATTGGAAGTCAGGATGAAAGATCATCAGCTAGCCGTTGCTGCATAGCCGTCAGTTCAGGATGGGATTGGTTGGCTGATTTAAGGTGCTGAATTGCAGTGAGTGTCTCTGCTGTGAGAGCAAGAAAAACAGCAGCAGTAATGCGGGAGAGCGAATCTGCAACAGTGTTTTTTTTTCCAGACGGTAAATGATGTCAAAATCATATCCTAACAACTTACTGAGCCACTTCTGTTGTTCCGGTGTTTGGATAACCTGATCAGAGAGATTTTTGAGGGCGTGTTGGTCGGTAATGATGTTGAATTTCTGTCCCATCAAGTATTGCCTCCACTTGGCGACAACTTGGGTGATGGCATACATTTCTCTATGATATGCTGAAGCGTGTTGCATCCGTGGGCATAGCTTTTGGCTATAGTAGGGAATAGGATGCTTGTCTTGGGATAGAACAGCGCCAATCCCTGTCCCAGAGGCGTCAGTTTCCAGCACAAAGGAAGCTGTAAAATCTGGCAATTTAAGTACCGGAGTGGCACTTAATAATTGCTTGAGTTTGTTAAAGGCATCTGTTGCAGAACTAGACCATAAAAAACTATTAGTCTTAAGTGAATCAGTTAAAGGACTAGCAATGTGGGCATAATGATGGATGAAGCGCCGATAATAGCCGGCTAAGCCCAAAAAGCTTCGGACATCTTGCACAGTCATTGGAGTAGACCACTGTTGAATGACTTGGATTTTATTCGGATCAGCCGAAACACCCTGTTCAGAAATTGTGTGGCCTAAATACCCAATAGTGGTCTTCCCAAACAAGCATTTAGATTTCTTGGCCACTAGCTTCTCGGCTCGTAACACCAGCAAAACTTGCTGAAGATGTTCCTCACAAGAGGGGCTATATATCAAAATATCATCAAAGAACACCAAGACGAATTTTCGGAGAAAGGGCCGTAAAACAACATACATAATAGCTTGAAAAGTAGAGGGAGCGTTAGACAAACCAAAGGGCATGTCTATAAATTCATAGTGGCTGTCATGGGTTCGGAAAGCCGTTTTGCCAATCTCCTCTGCTTGTATCCAAATCTGATGATAACCTGCTAGCAAATCCAACTTGGAAAAATAACGAGCTCCATGAAGTTCATCAAATAATTCGTCAATGGAAGGTATAAAAAACGGTCCTTTATTGTAACCGCATTGAGGGCCCTGCTGTCAATATAAAATCTCCATGTCCCATCTTTTTTACGCACCAACAGCACTGGGGAAGAGTAGGGGCTATTGTTAGGCCGAATGATACCATCCTGGAGTATGTCCTGCACCAATCTCTCCATTTCCTGGTTTTGGAAGTGAGGATATCGATACGGTTTCGTACATCGACTTGAGGAGCATTAGGCAGCAAGGGAGTAGTGTGATTCTAGGGCCGAGATGGGGGTAATCCTTGAGGTTTAGTGAATACATCACTGAATTCGGCCAAGAGAGAAGCTAAGTCAGGAGGATGATTGGCATCGACAGAGTCTGGTGACAGTAATTCCAAAGAGAAACATGCATCAATTGCATCGGTGGAATAAAGTCTACGCCGAGCATGAAACTAGACTGGTTGGACTGAAGGGAACTCTCCTTGCCATTGGATTTGTTTGCCTGCATGAGTAAACTGGAAAATAGCGGTAGCATAATCTGTTATAACAAGCCCCAGAGTCGATAACTAGGAAACACCCAGCACCATATCACAACCTTTAATTGGCAACACATAGAAGTCCAGTAACATAGTAAAATTCTGAATAACAAGTGGAACTTGTTTGATGATACCAGAGCAAGATAAACGCTCACCATTACCAACCATCACCGAAAAGAAGGGAGTAGATTCAATAGGGAGGTTGAGAAATTTAGCGATGCGAGGTTGAATGAAGTTGTGGGTACTTCCACCGTCGAGAAGGACTTGAACAGGATTCCCATGAACAAAACCCAGGAAACGGAGGGTGGCTGCTGCACAGTTGCTAGCTAAGGCATTATAAGAGATGCATGTTTGAGTTTGGACCTCTTGAACTTGAAGAGATTCGGCGAGAGCAGCATTTGAAGAGTCAGGGTCCTCCGCGATGAATAAGAGCTGTGGCAGAGCTTTGCACTTATGAGTGGAAGAGTATTTCTCATCGTAGTTATAACACAGCCCTTGAGCCCGTTTTTGTGCTATTTCTGCCGGACTGAGGTGGTGGAATTTTGGAGCAGTAGTGGGAGGAGCAATGGCATTAGAAGGATGATTTGCAGGAGCAGGATACGGGGTCGTTTTAGGTGTAGGTAACAGAGGTGGAGAGGAACCCAACCTGGGCTTGAGAATACCTTTAGCGAAAGCTAATTTCTGTTCATGTAGATGGGCCAAGCAAAATGTATCCTCCAGTTCAGTAGGCTGGGCTATAAGTACCTCTATTTTAATATCAGCGCGAAGGCCTGAAATAAACAACGGAGTAAAAATAGGAGAGGGAGATACATCGTCTTGTTCACGAGAGCTTCAAACCGCCTATAGTATTCAGTCATAGTGGAGGTCTATTGAATCTTAGCGATTTGCCCCTCAGGGGACTCGAGGTCCTTGGTTTGGAACCATTTGACGAGAGCAGCAGAGAAATTGTCCCAGCCGGCTAGCTGGCAGTTCCGATGCATCCACAGGAACCATTCCGCCGCAATGTCAGTCAAGTAAAAGGAAGCGATGGTGAGTCGCTCCTCCTCCTGGATATTGTAAAAATCAAAGTATCTATTGGCCAAGAAGATCCACAGATCAGGATTGTTACCATCAAAATGAGGGAGCTCGACAGGAGCAGGTTTATGACGGCCAAGTGGCCCATAGCCGGAGGCACCGTTGAGGCCAGTTCCGCTGGAAGAAGGCTGTGCCTGAGCAGTTGAGAGAGATGCCAATGGAAAGGCGTTGAGCTTGTGAAGGATTTCGTGTAACTGGCTGGAGATGCCATCCACGTCCTTGCGAAGTTGAAGGTTGGTCTCCTAGGTTACTTTCACAGCATCTTCAAGTTGACGAAATCGAGTACCCTCAGCCATGAATGCAGAGGGCTAATGAAAGCACCAATGTTAAGAACACAACAGCAGCACAAATATGATAGCCAACCTAAAGGAGTGATTTTATTGAATAGGAAATAGTGGAGGAAGGGATTCCTTTACAAGGGTTGTTTTCTGAGAATATAAAGGTAGAAAATAATAATACTAGCTAAGAAGGGAGATGAGAAATGAGAATATTCTGTAATGTTCTAGTCTGCCTCTTTCCACGACATTCCCTTTCTTTATATAGTTGCCTTGCCCACTCTTTGCGCAGGACGGTTATGCCTCAGCTGTCAAAGACCCCAAGATATATTCCTAGAGTCTGCTAGAAGGAATTCTATTACGCTTGCTCCTGGCTGGCACCACAGGTGAAACAGGTGTTGGTTCTTGGGCTTGCTCATCTTGGGTCACCGAGTCTGGTTGTTGGGCCTTGCTCATAACACATCCCTCAGACGTGGATTGACATGCTTCCAGAGGTTTATGCTTTTATATAATAGTATATCTAGATTATTTTTTTTATGAGAATAATATATCTAGCTATTGATAGATAGACAAGCGAGATTAATTGTAATATTTTTGTTTTTAATTATAATATCAAACTTTGCTCAGGATTCCTTTTTTTTTTGTGTCCTTTCAATGTTAGTTTCTCAAATTCTGATCCTTTTTTTTTTCTTTTTTTTGGGGGATTTTGTCCCTTAACTTGTGTTTTACCGGCTCCTTTTCTCCAATCCCTTTGATAGCCGGTACTACACCAGAAGCCGGCACGTGCGCAATAGGTCCCATGTTCTCTGAATTTTTTAATATTATTCCATCGTTTCCTCTCTCTTTTTTTTTAAATCAATTTGAAAATCCAAAAAATGAAAATGCTTATTACAAAATTTTTAATTCTGTTTAATCAATTTTTTTCTTTTTTTTTCAACTAAATTTTGCTTTTAAAAATCATTTTAAATGAGTACATCGCTTAAAAGAAAGGCCATTTTATTTTTTAAAAGCCCTCGTCAATCTACCAACAACATTAATATTCTTCAAGATTACCAAGTTTGATTATAACTTATTCTTTTTTCTTCAAAATACTGAACAAATAATTAATTTTTTTCACAACGGAAAAAACAATAACCCTTCACTTCACTACCCAAAACATGAAATCCAGTTATTCTTCTAACTTAGGAGGGTGTTGTTTCATTCGATACCCACTTTCTTTCAAGCCCTCTCACTCTCATTCTCTTTGTAACCATTGTTGCCGCCTTGCACAACTAGAGCCCCCACCGCCCGTTTGTCGTTGCTGCAAAGTTAAAGAGGAGACAAGGGGACTTGGGGCGAGAAGATCCTAAGGTCTCTCTCGCCTCGACATCGTGTGCTTGATCAAGGAACCCACAGCCGAACTGTGCCACCGTCGTAGTCCACGATGTTGCCATCAATGAACGGCAAACCGAGGAAGAACCCAATAGGGGGCTCAGTGTTTGAAGACCCGAGGGACGAGCTCGGGTCATTTTCCAGGTAAGTCAACTCGGCGTGTGGTTATTGCAGAGGGGAGATCGACCGGAGTGATGAAAATGAAGATGGATCACCTATTTGTAGTGTTGGGTATCCAAGTGTAAGTAAATATCCTACATCGAATGAAAAGAGGCCAAGTGAATGATTTATAAAATGAGAGGACCCGTGTACCCAATGCCTCATGGTTTTGGGTTACCATGTGGTGTTCAAGCCACGCGTATGCATCTCACTTGGACCTCGCATGTTTCCTCCCTGGTTATCGGGCTACTTTCGGCTCCATCAAGTAGCAGCGGAGCCGATGGTTCGGCTGGGATCAATATGGAACCGCTACATGGTTTGCTCCGAGGTTGCTGCCTCCACGTGAAGCGGGCTCGAGGCTTCGGATTTAGGCCTAGATGTGGAGTTCTAAGGCGTGACTATTGAAGACCTAAGAGTGTTGGCAAGTGCATGCTCCTAAGAGAGGGTTTAGTATCGTGGAGTGGGCCATTGGTGATGTCGCAGAAAAAGCTTCCGTTATAGAGGGAGTATGCCCCAGCCCGATATGGAAGAAACTCATACTTGAGGGGAAAATTGTTGGGTATCCAAGTGGTGAGTAGATGTTCTACATCAGATGAAAGAGGCCAAATGAATGAAATATAAGCGGAGGAGGACCCATGTATCCAATGCCTTAAGGTTTCGGGTTACCATATAGTGTCCAAACCTACTCGTGTGGATCTCACTTGGGCCTTACTTGTTTTCTCCCCAGTTATCGGGCTACTCCCCACTGCCATCAAGTGGTAGCAGAGCCGATGGTTTTGTTGGGATCAATATGGAATCGCAATCATGGTTTGCTCTGTGGTTGTTGCCCCCACGTGAAGCGAGCTCGAGGCACCGGATTCAAGCCTAGGTGTGGAGTTGTAAGGCGTGACTCTTGAAGACCTAAGAGTGTTGGTAGGCGCATGCTCCTAAGAGCCGAGTTACGTATTGTGGAGCGGGCCCTTGGTGATGTCGCAGAAAAAGCTTCCGTTGTAGGGGGAGTGTGCCCGAGCCCGATGTGGAAGAAACTCACACTTGAGGGGGAGATTGTTGGGTCAAGTGTGAGTAAATATCCCAGATCGGATGAAAATAGTACAAGCGAATGATATATAAGTGGAGAGAATCCATATACCAATGCCTTAATGTTTTGAGTTACCATATGGTGTCCAAGTCCAATCGCATGAATTTCACCAGAGCCTAGATTGTTTTCTCTCCGGTTGTTGGGCCACTCCCGCTCCATCATGCAGGATGACCAAAAACAAAGTCCTGTTCCTCCATTTAGTAATGGTATCATTTATGGGTAAACTAGAGTTGGTGGAAGGTCATGGAGCGGGCGTTACTCACAAAAGTATGACTTACATCAGCCAAAGCGGCGGCATGTGATCAGCGGAAAAGGCTTGTTTGTGATTGTATTGTTTTCAAGTTTTGGGTGTTGTACAGGGCTAAACAAAATGGGCCTGTAATCTTGGTAATCTTGATTTTGGATTTTGGGTCTTCTATTTTTTTCCTTACTCTTCTTAATTTGTGAGTCCGTTATTTCTTCTGTATATTTGGTTGGGTTTTTTTTTTCCCCCTCAGGGTTGGTGATTTGGGTGAACAAATAAATTAAATAGGTTGAAGGCGGTGGAAAAAATTGATTAATTATTTTCTATTACAATTAAATATCTAATTCTTTCTTCTAAATTAATAAGTTGATTTTAAAAAAATAAGGAATGGAAAAAGAAGAGTGCCCTTGCCCTTTTTTTAACCCACCTCAGTGGGACCTACCACCTACCACTCAAATTCTTTTTTTTTTCGTTAACTATTTTGCTTTTCGGATTTTCCAAATGAAATTAGAAAGGAAAATATGAGAGAAATAAAGATTGATAATATTAAAAATTCAGACATAATGGGAGCTACTACTATACATGTGTCAATCCCTGGTGCATTATTAGCTACCAAAGGTAATTTGGACAAAGTTATTCGGTAAAACACAAGTTAAGAAATAAAATCTCTAAAAACAAAGAAGAGAGATATGAGAAAATAACAAAGCGGAAGGACAAAAAGAAGATTTCCGATCCAAAATTAACCTTATCACTAAAGATCTACCAAATTCCACGATCATAGTGGGGGTGGTTTGGAAAAGTTTTTGGATTCTTCATCCGGTGTCCGGAGTTTTGCCCGACTGATACGGATCCGATCTGCGTTGCGCACCTGGCCGAGACCTCGTTTAAGCGGAACCAAATTGCTTACCACTTAGACCAACTCCACATTGGTAGTGGTTTAGAAACTTTGAACTCATATAAAACTTTTCCAACATCAAGCTAGCAAGCTAAGAGCTTTAGTGATTTGAAGAGTTTATATTATAGAGACTTTTTCTTTGGTTGTTAAAAGCTTTTAGAGACTTAGCACATGCACAAAAAAATGGTCTCTCAAGCAATCAACAAGCTTGAAGGTGAAATTTACTCCAAGCAGCCCAAACAAGCAATTGAGACACTCAATAATGCGAATGGTTGTAGGAAAATAAATTAATAATTTTTAGAATCCAACGAAAACTTACTATTTTTTCCAACTCTTTTTTTTTAAAGAATTTTCCAACTATTTCTTTAATTTGATGAAAACTTATTATTAATCAAAGGGTTCTGTGTGTATTATTAATTTTTTTTCCAACTCTTTCTTTAATTTGACGAAAACTTTTTATTAATCAAAGGATTTTGTGTATATTATTCATCATGTCCTTAATTTTTCCTTAATATTTTCTTATCAACTATTTTTACCATATTTTCTGAAAGAAAAACAATTTTTTGTTGTGTAGAATATCTTATTTGGGTTCGATTGAACCTCTTAAGGGTGAAACCGGGTTGGTAATTGGGTCAGGTGTTAGGAGATGGGTGGGATCTGCCTTTGCCATGTGGATGTGAAAACGACGTCATTTTGTGGTGAAACGACGTCGTTTTGAGTTACGGGCAGCAGCCCAATTTTGGGCAGCTTCCAAGTCAGCAGATACCCAGCCTGAGATCCATGACTGATCTGCCCGTTAAAAGTCCAGGTACATAAATGTCTCGGCAAAAAATTTGGGTACATGATTGTCTCAAACCATAAAATATGGGTACCATCCGTACCAAAAACCCATAAATTAATAGTAGACTCTTTATCATATGTCATGAAGCACTGCACTCAAAACCAACTGATTTTTTTTTTTAGAAAGAATATCTTCATTAGAATAAATAACGGAGCCTGAATGTAGCCAGGATAATAAATATTACAGACCCACTAAAAAGAGTTATGATCAAGTACAAGGCCCCTCTGGCCTCTGCATAACCATTCAATGTTTTTTTTTATCAAGAGGAAACCATATTCTCCATTCATAACTATCACACTTACATACTAGTACAAATATACATATACAATGCATTTACAAAATATCATGCAACAAAAGATCTTCCAACTCCCTAGGAGGGGTGGAGAGCCAACACGGGCCCAGACGGGAATTTGCTGCAGCAGCCACTACCCAGTGCGCAACCTTGTTGGTTGTTCGCTTTACATGCTTGATACTACAAAAATTAAACATAGCACTATACAGTTCAATGTCCAGGCATAGAGGGATCAAACTCCTTGCTCTGCATGACTTGTCGAGGACCATCTCAGTGACAGCTTGCAGACAGTCACTTTCTATGAGGACCTTGTTCCATCCCTTGTGCCATGACCATACAACCGCATAGCGCATAGCTTGTAGTTCAGCCACTAATGGAGAAGACGCTAGGATTTTCGTAGTTGCACCATCAATCATTCCCCCAGAAGCATCCCTGGCTATTGCGGCCAGGTGTACAGAGCCTATGCCCTGATGGAAAGCCGCATCACAATTAACCTTAATGACCCCAAGCCTTGGCCTTTGCCATGAAGTAGGTGACAAGAGCTGGTGGAAGTTTTGTGAGTCCCTCTTGACAGAATCTTGAGTCTTACAAAATTCTTCTCACACTCTGGTAGCACGTTGTGCTACCACAATCGGGTATTCCAAAGACCCTTCAAAGACAAAACAATTCCTCGCTTTCCACAATTCCCAGCAGAGATATGCTATCCGTGATAGCACTCTTCCATCGTCAACATTTGTGAAGTTATGACACATAGCTTCCCACCATTTCATGAAGCTTCCAAAGCCCTCTCTTCTTGGCTTATATGATAAGGACCCTGCAAACCACACAGCCTCCGCAAGCTCACAAAAGAAAAGGATATGTTCAAGAGTTTCAGAATCCTGAGAACATCTAGGACAGAGAGGTGATGGGTAGATTTTCCTTCGATGCAAATTCTCCTTAGTTGGTAGTGAATTGTGGCAGGCACGCCATATGAAGTGACAAACTTTCTTAGCACACCGTAAATTCCACACCTGTGACCAATCAAACTCAACAAAAGAACTAGACACTGACATATTAACAGAGGGGTTAGACACTTGCAAAAGATGATAGCCAGACCGAACCAAATAAACACCAGACTTCGTAAAGCTCCAAAGTAACTGATCAGGAATAGAAGAGAAGCTTAGGGGAATGCTAAGAATAGCTCTACTTACACGGGGCTGGAAAAGTTGTTGGACTAGGCATGTATTCCATGTTCTAGTAGCTGGTAGGATTAACTCGCTGACAATCATTGACGCCCCTGATGGAGGATCAGGCACTGTAAACCATTCTAATGTTGCAATCCAGGGATCTCGAAAGGCATTAATGGATTTTCCATCCCCTACTTGCCACCTCATGCCCCGCTGGAGGACCTCCCTTCCCACTAGAATGCTTCTCCACCCCCAAGACGGTCGACCTCCTAACTTAGCTTCCAGAAACCCTATCCTCCGAAAATAAATTGCTTTAAGAATGCGAGCCTAGAAAGCCTCAGGTTCTTGGATCAACCTCCAACCTATCTTAGCCAGCAGGGCCTTATTGAAAGCAGTGAAATCCCTGAAGCCCATGCCACCTTTGCACTTTGCCAACGCAATCTTGTCCCAACTAATCCAATGCACCCTCCGCTTATCCTTCGCTTCCCCCCACCAAAATCTCCTTACATCTTGATTTAATTTATCGCAAAGAGTTTTAGGGAAGAGGAAACACATCATGGTATAAGTTGGGATAGTCGAGACAACTGCCTTAACCATAACCTCCTTACCAGCCTCCGTAAGCAGCTTCTTCTTCCACCCAACCATTCTTGCTTGCACCTTGTTTCGAACAAAAGCCAGGGCCTCTACCTTGGATCTCCCAAGTATTGAGGGGAGCCCCAGGTACTTCTCATCCTCTCCATAAGAAGGCATGTTCAGCACCCCCATAATTTCCACCCTACTTCCATCCTCAGTTCCTTTCTCTAAGAAGATTCCTGACTTTTGGAAATTAATAGTTTGTCCAGATGCACTGCAGTACATCCCCAAAAGGTCCTTTAAAGCCACGGAATCAGCGACTGTTGCTTTTGTGAACAACAACGCATCATCTGCGAATAACAGATGCGTCAACGAAGGGCAGAATCTAGTAATCTTATAACCAGTAATCATACCAGATTCCTCAGCTCTTATGATGAGCCTGGACAACACATTCGCTATAAAGAGGAAAAGGTACAGTGACAAAGGATCGCCCTGCCGCAGACCTCTTCTTGGCTAGATCCTCACCCTCTGCTCCCCATTTATTAGCACAGTATACCTGACAATGGCCACGCACTCTATTATTCGAGACACTAGTAGCACAGAGAAGCCCATTTTCTCCAACACAGCCTTCAAAAAGAGCCACTCCACTTTGTCATACGCTTTGGCCATATCAAGCTTTACGGCCATATGCTTCTGCTTGCACGTCTTCTTCCTACGCAGAGCATGAAACGCCTCATGTGCTACCACTATGTTGTCTTGTATCTGCCTTCCCGGTATGAAAGCTGACTGGAAGGGAGTGAGTACTGAAGATAGGTAAGGTTTAAGACGGTTTGTAGGCAGCTTTGATGTGATTTTGTACACATAGTTGCATAAACTGATGGGGCGTAATTGTGACAGTTTAGTTGGGCTTTTAGGAATAAGGGTGATCAAAGTCGAATTGAGTTCTCTTAACATAAACCCAGTTCTGAAAAAAGTCTTGACCGCTCGACACACCCGCCCCTTAATCGTTGCCCAATATTTCCTGAAAAAACACCCAGAGAACCCATCTGGACCTGGGGCTTTGTAAGGTCTCAGGCCAAAGACAGCCTCCCTTATCTCCTCCTCAGTAATGTCCTTTGTGAGGGCAATGTTCACTTCCGGTGTCACAACTTTTTCCACAACCTCCAAAACCTGCACATATCCGGATGGATTTGAAGTGGAATAGAGTTGGGTGAAATAGCTTCCCACTAACTCATTAAGGTCCTGCTCATTCTGTGTCCATCCCCCATCTTCTCCCTGTAGCCTAACTAGAGAATTAAGCTGTCTTCGATATAGTGTAGAAGCATGAAAAACCTCGTATTCTGGTCCCCAAACATTAGCCAGTGAACTCGCGATCTCTGGAACCAAAATTGTTCTTCCATATTCCAAGCCCTCTGAAGCTCCTCCTCCAACTCCACTCTTTTCTGCTTAGTTTCATCTGTGATTGGCAGTAGCATGATCCCTCCCAGTTCTCGCCTGAGCCTTTCAATATTAACTCTTCCATTCCCCAAAACTTGTCTTCCTCAAGTCGCCAAAGCTTCAGCACAAACCTGCAAACTCCTCATGAGAGCATACATATCAGACCCCTGGTGCGGTATCACCCATTCCCTGTTCACAATCTCATCACATTCAGGAAATTCCAACCATTTGGCTTCAAATTTGAAAGGTGACTTCCTACGTCTTACCACTGGGGCCGTGTGGACAACAACCGGGGTCCGATCCAATAGGTAATTCATGTATAACATGTGCCTGTGGGAAGGGATAAAGCCATTCTGGACTGCATAGAACCCTGTCAATGCGCTCCCGCACCTTTGCATTCGCCCCACGATTATTACACCAAGTAAACTGTTGACCATTGAAACCCATATCCATCAGTCCTACCTCCTCCACAAAATTGTTGAAAAGGTCCAGAAGCTGATGAGAGACTGGAGCCCTTCCTTACTTATCATCTGTGCTAAGCATAAGATTAAAATCCCCCAAAATAAGCCATGGATCACAAACCTCCCTTGCAATAGCACTCAAAACTGTGATGAAATCAGGCCTGTCCTATCTTCTTGGTGGTCCGTACACAAACGTTCCCTGCCACTGAGGACCTTCACCC
Source organism: Turnera subulata (assembly GCA_028386065.3). Taxonomy (NCBI): domain Eukaryota; kingdom Viridiplantae; phylum Streptophyta; class Magnoliopsida; order Malpighiales; family Passifloraceae; genus Turnera; species Turnera subulata. The sequence continues at coordinate 40,159 of JAKUCV010006894.1, read as the reverse complement.
GTAGGAAGAACTAGACAATCGATAAAACTACAACACTTCTCCTGTATTAGTATATTAACAGAGGAATCCCACCATAATGCTAGACCTCCAGATAGACCCACAAGGTCAACATATGCACTATTTTCCAAATCCACCATCCGCCGAAGTCGCTCAATTTTCCTCCTCCTATTACGAGTCTCCAAAAGAAAGACGATGGAGGGGCGTAGGGTTACACACAACCCCTTAAGATTCTGGGCCATCAGGGAGCGCCCCACCCCCTGATAGTTCCATATTAGAACACTCATGGTTGCTTTGGTGGCTGTTGAGGGCCAGCCACCGTCGCCTCAGTCTCATCAACGGGATTAGAAGAGGTGGTTTGAGGGACAAAGAGTAGTGGGCAAATTAATGAGTCTGACAGGAATATTAGGGGAAACGAGATTAGCAGAGGAGGTTTGGTCAAGGGCTATTGGAGAGGTGTCAGGGTATTGTGTGGTTGAAAGCTGGGGGGGAAGAAAAGGGGTTTTCTTTGTGAATCGGTGTTAGAGAGAGGAAGAGAAAGCCTGCTGGTAAGCACAAGATGTTAGAACAATAGCCCTACGCTAGAGGGGGGGTGAATAGCATTTATCGGATTAAAACGAAATAAGCAGGAAATAAATGCGGAATTAAAAAGAATGAAGGACACAAAGATTTTTATACTGGTTCACACACAACTAACTTGTGGCTAATCCAGTCCTTCAAGTCTCACTTGAAGATTTCACTATCTAGTGTTAAGCTTACGGGTGCTTAACAAACCATTACAACCTAGGAATTCTAGTCACAAGAATCCTAAACCTGAGAGTTCAAGTCACATGAACCTCAGCACTCTTGCTTGAAGATACCTCACTTCAAGACTTCTCACATAAGAAGATATACCCTCTTCCTATGAATCTTAACAAGGGAACTAACCTCCCTTAAGGTGTATGAATATACAATTCAATCACTCAAACAAAGAACTCTCTCAAAGAGCAGATATGAGTATACAGAATTAAGCTCTAAAAGGCAAATCTCAAATCCTCAACAGGATATTGGCTCAATAGAAATTGATTTAAATGTATAAGATGAATACTTGAATGTAGAGAGTTGATTAGTTGTGAATCAGAGCTGAAAATACTTAATTTGTAGCTCTGAAAAGTCATGGAGCCGTTTGAAATCCACCCAAGAAAAAGCTTTAAACAAAACATAGTGGGTGCTAAAAGTTGTCAGCAGTAACGGCCATAACATCGATGTTTTGTCCAGTAAATTTGAATTATTGGACTAACGGTAACTAAAACATCGATGTTCTCAAACCCAACATCGATGTTATTTTGATTCTGTGAAAATGAGATGAAAACTGATTCTTGAAGAACATCGATGTTTAATTCACAACATCGATGTTATTTTGCTTCTGTGAAAAACGATTAAAGCTGACCATTGAAGAACATCGATGTTATGAAATCCAACATCGATGTTTTGCTTATGTAAAGGATATTTTCAAATGCAACGGTCATGAGAACATCGATGTTTAGGATTCCAACATCGATGTTATTTGCCTACTGCTAATTTCTGGAAAATTCTTTGAAGGCAGGAACATCGATGTTTAGAAGGCAACATCGATATTATTTTGGCTCGGCAAAAATAAATTGAAACTGACCAATATGGAACATCGATGTTACAAATAGGAACATCGATGTTATGACTAATTTTAAAAGCAACGGTCACTAGAACATCGATGTTTAGGATTCCAACATCGATGTTATTAGCCTACTGCCTATTTTGGAAATTTGTTGGAAGGCAGAACATCGATGTTTTAAAACATAACATCAATGTTATTGACACAGAAAAACAGTTTGATGTTTGAAATATGTTTATGTGATGCATGAGCAAATTTTATCTCATTTTGAGCCAATGTCCTAGAAGAGTTGAGTGTTATACCTAGTACAATTTATGAATCTAACTCTTCTTTCTTGGCTCTTCAATCTTGTGCTCTTTCACTTTGATCCTTTGCTCTTGATTTGGTTTCTTTGACTTGAGGATTGATTTGCCTTCATTTCAATTCATTTCTTTTTGCTTCCTGAATAGTTTGTCAATATCAAAACCTATAAGAAGCAAGGAGGCATTAGTTCCAACACAAGAGACTGTGGACCCACACCCAAATTGGTGCTGCCACTTGCATCATGTGTTCGTGAGGGCGCCACCTGGCCTATCCCAATAGGCCGCCTACTTGCTGCTGGCACATCATCAGTGCCTTCTTCCCCACGTCTCCTTCGCTCACCAAGTAACATCCGTCTACGCATGGAAGCTTTGAACTCGATATTGGAGAGCATCACCTCAGCCCGGAGAGAAGGACCATATTTGAAATTGTTTCCCTGATAAACATCCCGCTGCGCACATCTACTTAGGACATGACCAAGCATGCCACACCCATAGCAGTAATCCGGGAGGCATTCATAGCAGATGGACGCCTTCGCATCTGCTTTCCCATCCCTCTTCCATGTAAAGCCCAATCTCAGCGGTTCATCCACCCTCATCATAACCCGGACTCTGAAATAACTGTCAAAAGAGACATCTTTCTTCTCTCCTAGATCTATCTCAAGACACTCCACAAAGCTCTTGCCTATAATCCATGCATTTTCCTTGATCTGCTTATGGATAGGTAAACCTCGGACATGCACCCAGAAGGGGTATGTTAGAAATCTATCTCGTCAAAGACAGCATCTGCATCCCATTCTTTCAACACAAGATGAGCACCCACGATAGACCAGGGCCCTTGGGATAGAATCCGTACCTTATCACTCTGGTCATAGAACAAGAAAATAAAGACATTTTCTTCTACATCATAGATGTCCATTGTTGCACCCACTTTCCAAGAATTCCTAATGGTAATTTTGGCTGCCCGTTTGTTGAGAATTTCATCAGAGATAAGCTTCCCAACAAGAATCCGCTGAGCCACCCTCGCATTAACCGCTGGATCATCCTTCAAAGACAATTCAAACTCCTGACATTGAAGACCCCTAGTTTGCGCCACTAAAGAATCAATACTCGCACCTTGTTCCTCCATCAGTAAAGCGACGTAGAACGAGCGAGTTAATCCTACCAGTACCGAAAGGCTACACACCTAAGCACAGAAATCAAACATGGAGAACCATTAGTAGATAAGATAGCTAAAGGAAACCAGGCCTAAATACATCCGAAAGACACAAGCAAGACATCCAAACCATAGATTTGGAAAGCTAAGATAAATATGAACCTAAAGGATCCAAGAAGAGGAAAAGACCAGTAGAGGAAGATACACAACTAAAAAAACAATGTAGAGACAGCAGAAAGGAGTTAGGTGAATGTACTTGACATGAAAGAGATAGGCAACAAGAGAAAACACGAGAGTGAGTTAGGTTGATGTAATATGATGAAGAAAACTAAAAAAGACACAGCGAACTAAGTAGACATAAGCCATAGAGACTTAGAGGCAAAGATGAACTTTGGACAGAGTTTTACTCTCGGGAGAGAAAACAGAACTCCATTTAATGTTTGTTGGGAGCCTAATACTATAGAAATAAAAAGCTATATAGGAAAAGCATTCACTGATATTACTCCGGAATTGAATGGACCACAGCATATCCATCAAACCTTGGTAAGCGATTGAGGAGAATGGATGTTGTAGCCTAGTAATGTAGACCATAATCCCAAATGCAAAGCATTCCCAAATGTCACTCCACAGGACATGTTTGAAAAACCATAGTGATCTAATCAATTCCAAAACAAGGTGAGCACGCCCGCAGGGGAGGAGCACTCGCTCTGACTCAACTGCCAGCGAAAGCAAAGTGTATGGTCGTCTTTCAAAAACTAAAGACGGCAATGAATTTGCAAGATTACGCACTAGTGAAGCAACCTGCAGGCAATCAAAAATATTTGGCCACCAAAGGCATTCGATTTTATTTTTATGGGGGAGAGGGTATGAACTTTTACCTCTCTTGATTCGTTTGCACAAAATTGAAGGAATTTATGTACATATACATAACATAGATAAGAACACTTATCTGTAAGAAGAAAGCGGAAGCGTTGTCAGGATCGGGAGTCACGGCTTGAATCAGTGGTCGGTGGAGACCGTCACAGTGTGTCGGATCGGCCTTCTAATTTCCACGGTCTAAACCCTGGAATGCAGTACGCAGGTTATCTATGTTTCTGCCCAACTATGTATAATGTGTAATATGTATATTACAGCCTCCCCTTGTGGTGGCTTATATAATGTACAAGTTGGGCCTAATTGGGCTTAAGTGAGCACCCCTTATGGGTGGGCTCACTATTTTCCAACATCTCCCACTCACACATAATGAGAGTGCTCATAAACACAATCATGAGAAACAAATTCTCATCAGAAACTGCAAACATCCATACAAGGAAGTAGAACCGTGTGACCAGCATACTGTAAGAGCTAAATGCTATACATCTGTTAGGAATATATAGCCTCTCATTGAGAAGAAACCTGCAAGTTGATTAAAAAAAAGTATGCAAGTACCTTAGATCATAAATCACATTAGAAATCTGTCGAAGATCTCTCTTTTAAAGATACATTGTATTCACAATTATAACCGTATGTCATAATAGGTGCACCGGTGAATACAAACTAATGTGATTTCGGTCAATGATCTTCCTCTTCTCACGATCCCCTTGACTCAACTTAACTTGCTTTTCTAGACATGCCCCGCCAGACCGAATCAGTGTCCATGGTCCTTTGGCAACACACTAAGAAAGCAAACATCAAGCTGAATCTCAAGTACCTGATCGGAGTCCTGAGGGTACACGATAGAGCCACCATAAAGGCTCTGGGTCTCACACAACAGTAAGCGGAGATTAAACTTATGTAAACCCATTTGGTCGGCAGAATGCACACATGGTATGAAACATGTGCTACAGCATTTTCTCCTTTCCCATGGAGCATATGTCTTTCCCATAAGAAATGTTGTACAGATGGTATTTAGACACCATATGTGTCCAAATTTGAGTTCCTCGATCTACACATCAACTTGAACTCACATCTGGCCTACTAAGTAGACTTGGTGAACGTATTCCACTATTAAAATGACCTTATGTCATTATATAGTCGACATTTATGATTTTCAGCCACAAGCTCTCAAATTATCCGTCTGATAATTTTGCTTAAAATCTGTCTCATCTCCACTTATCACTAAGATAAGGAGGCGGTTACCCGTGTGAGAGGGCTAACCTCGTATCTACTTGACATACTCTTAAACAAATAAATGAAGAATGTACATAACATTCATCTATATGTATGTATGCAAATCAACTTATTTGATAGCAAGAACATTAAACACAGGTTCTGAACTTTGGGAAAATAATAAGCATAAAGTGAAGTACTTAAGCCTACACAATTTTAATACCTATTGTGTTTCACAAACACATCCCAAGGTTAAGGCTTAAACAGTGCATCTGATCACTTATTTCTTATAGACAGATATTTCACATTCACAACCTTGCATACAACAATGCCATCTGCATAGTTGTATCGGATGTCTACTTATTTGGTGAAACTAGCCATTCTTGGCAATGGAAATTGTAGCTTCACTATCATAGTTGACTAACACTAGATCAGTATTCTATGCATTATCCATCACATAAACTAAGAACTCATTCAATCAAATAACTTTTACACTGCTGAAGCGAGAGCCACACATTTAGCCTCAATCCCAGACAAGAATACACATGATCATTTCTTACTACTTTATGATATGGCGCCATCATTTAGTAAGAACATATATCTGGATGTAGACTTCTCTACCATCTAGATCTTTTCCATGATCAAGACTTGTGTATTCAACCAAGAAAAACTTTTTCTTACTTGGTGACAAAAATGTAATCAGCAGGCTTCTTTAGACATGAATGATCCTTTTTAACTGCTTGTAATATGCTAGGCCTAAGTCGGATTGACATCTACTTATTAAGCCATTTGCTTAACCAATATCTAGTCTATCATACACCACAATGTATAACAAACTTCCGATTGCGCTCCGTTATGGAACTTGGCTTATTCATCACTCTCATCAGCAGTCTTAGGACACACGATTTCTCAAAGTATGGCATTTATTGATAGGAGTTTAGATAGGATTACTTTGATGCATATAGTATTATTCCAAAGTTTTATTATTGTAATTCTCTTACGAGAAATACAATAATATCTTGAAACAATCTCCTGAAATCTTAATTTCAAGTTTATATGCAATCTTTATCCACATCATCTATCTCGATAGAGATGACAACTAGGTTTTTTTTTTCCCTTGTTGATTAAACTCCATATCATTTCTAGCTATAAGTATGTCATATACATACTATATGTAAATTGCAAACTTACTTGGTACATGCCTTGAGGATTAGAAGACCAATATCGACTTCAAAGTCTACAAACCGTATGTTTGTGGTCCTCTTCAATGAAACACAATTTGTTTCATTCAATTTTCATTGGGAAAGGCATTATTACATCTGTTTGACGTAATTCAAACTTTAAGTTTGAAATAATAGCTAGAAATATCCATACATAGGTAAAACTTACAGAAACCGAGAATGACTCTTGTAATCTATCTCTTTCTGTAGTGTATCTTTTACCTATTAGTTGAGTCTTAAATTTCTCAACTATGCTACGAGCCTTAAGCTTGTGTTTGAAAACACATTTGTTCCCAATGGCATTGTGTCCTTCAATGAGATCAACCAGTTCTTAAAATTTATTGACTCTCATTGACTCCATCTTTTCTTTAAGTGCCTTTGTCTATTTTTCTAGAAGGATTTGAGGCAACCTCTTGTAGGCTCATTTTGTAGGAATACCATAAAAGACCCATTATCTTTGATGTCATATCATCAATGACAGTCTTTTATGAGAATCACATTTAATTGTGATTTAGGTATGTCATTCCTATTTGGATCGACATGGCTCCCACTAGGATTAAAACGTTAATCTCGCTCCTACTTAGAGCAAGATCTATCTCTATTGCTCCCACTTGGAATAACAAGATTACTTTTATTCGGACTTGATGATGAGGAAGTTTATTGATGAGAAACTAATTCATCATCTGTTAAAATCCTCCCACTCAAAAGAAGTAATCCTTACACATCTTAATCCTCCTCCTCAAATAAAGATAGGCTTTAACCTACCTCAACCTTCTTAGGAAACTCATTCACTAAGAATGTGACATCTCTTGATTTAAACTCAGTTACGCTCCCACTATTTTGCTGGCTTATAAACATATAACCATTAAGGTTAGTGAGTATCTCACAAGACACTTGTCTTCCTCTGAAGGCACATCTTGCCAGGTAGAGAGAAATAATATTTATAAGTAGCATAACTCCCAAGGTTACTAAAACACTTAGTGGGAAGCATTCTACTCCACAACATATGTAGACTAGTTGTAACTGACAATGTAGGCATATTGTTAAGTAGATAGACAACAAGCAAATATTACCCATGTGGCAATAAAGTTTGTGCCCTCATTTACTTAACTGTTACAGAAGCATTCCATCACGCCAGTCTATAACATATTTGTCATAGATTATTAGGGATAGTCAACTTAATTCACTATACCCTTTCATCACATACCCCACTGATTGGATCGACAAAACGATCATAATTAGCGTGAAGATCTTATATCTTCATATCTATTTAATTTTCTATTAAGCTCGTATAGCTTTAGAAACAACTTAATGTCTCTAAAAAAATTAAAAAATTAAATAAATATAATTTGGCATTAAAATAAATGATGGACAATATGCTTGATGCCTAGTCCAAACATGAATGGACCCACAAATGTCCAGGTAGACAAATAGCAATGAAGAGTTGGCTTCAATCACTTTACCAAAAGGGTCAATAATCAGCTAGATAACACTCACAAGCAGACAATTCTACTTGTACAATGCTAGGAAGCAAATATTATTTGCTAATCTTGGCATTCTCTGTTGGTCCGTACGACCAAATCTAGCATTATTCGGTAATAAGATTAAAGCCATATAAAATTGAACCAGGATCAATTTTATACTTTGTCATGAAAGCATGTATGGTTACTGTAACCAAGATATATTAGAAAGGACATCTATCATGTAAGAACACATCTCATATGTTACACAAGACCTACTTATATGAGATGAGTATTTAAACAACACCGTATTGTTGCCACTTACATGTCAAAGCGTTTAATCTCCATGTGAGACTTAACGTTGATTAGGTATTACATCTCCATACAATATAATGTGTGGCTACTGAGTCTACAATTCACTAAGAATTATATTCAGTTACACACAAAATAAAACTGTCGCAAACACGAAGTTGCTAACTCTTGCAAAGTAAAGTACCAATACGTACTATCCAATTTCATCATTGGAATGACTCATTTGGTCATCATTGCAACACTTTTATTACAACAGTACTTTGCATTGTATGGTTTGCCGTACTGATCTGCCTTCAACTTTCATGACTATATTGATGATCACAAGAGCACTTTTGCTCTACCAGCACATATTGGAATACTAAATTCCAGATTTCGTAATAATCGCCATTAAGCAGCAACCTATTGTTGAGCTATGCGACAATAACTTATGAAGCAGTAATTATATTTAACAAATAAAATACACAAGGATCACATATAAGGCATAATGTTCAACATTCATACATGTATAATGCTAAGCTTCGATTGGCTAGGTTAATAATCACATGCATAGCCCGGAGTTGAAAGTTCACTATGTTCCCTGTCATCGTCCTAAAGTTGAATGCATAATGAAAATTAATTTAACCAATAACACAGTTTAACCATCATGCTTCGTTTGCATAAAAAAAAAGCATTAATCATGCTCCAGACAACATATTTGTCAAGCACAATTTTATAATCCCATGTGGATTATAAGTTGAACAACCCAACAATATTAAACTAATTAACATTAAAGCAGGTAATCATGTATTACTCATGCTTGAATAGTTGGGGGTTTTGGGTTTTTTGGGCCCCCATGTTTAGTGGTTTGGCCAATTTGGTACCTCAACATTTTTTTTGGCCGGGCAAATACCCCGAGATTGTATGGGCAGGCCAAACGTATACCCCTGGTCAGGCACCTGCTGACGTGGAGGTTGCCCGGGTATATGCGCGTATTACTGTAGCAAAACGACGTCGTTTTAAGTGAGAAAACGACACCGTTTCATGCCACATCGGACACAGGTGGCTTAGTGGGGCCCACTTCACTCAAAGCCCCAAATTCTTCCCATACCGAACTGAAACCGCGCCGGACCAGGGTCTACGTTTGGCCTGCCCATGCAATATCGGGGTCTGTGCCCGGCCAAAAAAAAATGTCGGGGAACCAAATTGGCCAAACCATTAAACATGGGGGCTCAAAAAACCCAAAAACCCTTAAGAATTAAAGTATAATAATAGATATTTATTTTCTAATTTTTTTACATTTGAGATTTGATCTCGTTCTTTTTTTATTATTATTATTGAAAAAATTTATGTACTTTTTGCAAACTTAGACCGGTGGGAGAGTTTAAATAGGAATTTTTAGAAATTAGTATATGAAAAAAATAAAATTTTAAAAATAATAAATCCAGCATAATAAGGTGTATTTATTTAAAACCAAGTAAATTTTTTGGAAATTAAGTTTTACTCATTTTTAATATTGTTAAAAATAAAATATGATTAAAAGAAAGAAAAATGATTAAATAAATAATCAAAATTGGGTCAGCTTTCATTTCGGTATCCAACAAATTTCGGGATGGTTAGGTGAAAAACCCGCGGTCGGTAGCATGCGGAGCCCACAAAGACACATGGATCCTACATGTCCAGCCAATCCTCTAAAACGACGTCGTTTTGCTACAGTAACACGCGTAAATACCCCGGGCAGCCTCCACGTCAGCAGGTGCCTGACCAGGGGTATACGTTTGGCCTGCCCATACAATCTCGGGGTATATGTCCGGCCAAAAAAAAATATCGGGGTACCAAATTGGCCAAACCACTAAACATGGGGGCCCAAAAAACCCGAAAACCCAATAGTTGGGTAAATATTTCTCGTGCCAAATTCACAAAGAAAATAGTCTAGAAATATTTGGATTGTATTTTCCTTGAGGTGAAACATAAATTCCAAATTTATGTAATGAGTATTAGCCCATGTGACTAATTGTCATGTATTTGGATCATTTCAAAGAAATGAAAACACATTTAATTTTATTCTAGGCCCGTAGTCCATAAAATAAAATTTAATTAGACCGTATGTCTAATATGGGCAAAAAAATTTTACAGGCCATGAACTGTAAGAATAAAATTTGTTTAGACCATGTGTCTAAAATGAAAATTTTATTTTATAATGACCATCTCTTTCTAACAAAAGAATAATAGACTTGTCAATAAAATTATCTTAGACCTTACATCTTGACAATTTTATTCGGTTAGGTCATAAATCCAACAAAAAAATTTAGACCATATGTCTAAAAGAAGTCTATTATTATTTTCTGACCATATGTCAATAGACAAAGATTTATTTAAACCCAAAATCACATTCAGTTCGTCCTCATCGGCCTAAAAAAAATTGTCCACTCCAATACATGTTGAGCACCATAGGCCAAGGAAAAATACAAATTTATTACTAAACATAAGCATATTAAAACAGATTAATATTTCCTTAATTCAATGTTAAACTAATTGATATCGATTTTCCAATGTTAAACACATTAACAGTTGGAAGTCGTTCATTTTTCCGCACTAAGCAAAAAAAATTGGAAATCGGTCCTCGTGATTTACAAGAATTGGATCAGTTTTAAATAAGCATGGGCCATATGCCCATAACCCAAATTATAAGACCCATCACATTAGTTTTTCAGGCCACCATTAAAAAAATGAGCCCATATGACTCCAGAGGCCCAAAACAGTGTTTTCCTGAGCCCATATGACTCTGAATCATTGGCTCGTTTCGGCTTGTGTTCGCGGCTCGGCTTCACACTCGGCTCGGCAGCCTTTCATTATTTTATTATTTTTTTAGTTGCTGACACGTGGGAGGCGTGGGATGAAACCCTAGGGTTTCATCTCTTTCTCCCCCACATTAAACCAGCCGCCGCCGCCATGTAATAAAAAACACACAAAACTCTCACCGGAGCAGTCCGCCACCGCAGCGGCGACGCACACCACTACAGCAGCCGCGGGTGCCGCCGGACACGCGAACGAATCGCGCTCCACAGCCCGCGCCGCTCGCTTCAACCGGAGACGACGACCGACAAGGGGCAGCAACACGGAAAGGCTCGACGATGACGAACATTGCCTGCGCCTTCCCGGTCGTGCTCCTCGAAACGCTCGTTTACCGCCACCCAGAAGCCCCCCCAAAGATCCACTGTCGCCTCCATAAGCTGCCGTTTCGAGCATAGGAGGACCACACCGCCGCATGCATCCACTGTCTGTGGGCGCTGTGGTGCGAGTCTCTTCCCGGCTCAGTCGCCTTGCCGCCGTCTGCAGCAACCCGTACCCTGTCCGCCGCCGTGTGCAGCGCGGTGGGTATGGGTGATGGGTTTCTCGAATCTTACTCTGAAGAACCAGTACACCGATCCATTTTTTTTTAATCGACAACCAGTAAAGAAACATGTAACAATTGTTCAACTGAAAAGAAAAAAATGGCATGCAGTAAACGATCTGTCAATTGAACAAAGAAAATCGTATCGATTTCCATACAATTCATGTTTGAGCACGAAGACCAAAATAAACGATCTGTCATGTTATAATACAAACAAAAATAATTGTTTATAAAAAATCATCTGGACAGATCAACATGTGATTCAATTGCAGAACATCAATTGTATAATAACAGAAACGTCAATCAAATAAATCGATTATTTTGTTATACAAAATGAAGATCACATTTCACACGAAAAATATTAGGAAATCAAGCCTAAGGCTCCGCTACCAATGAAGGAATTTAGGTACATATACATAACATAGATAAGAACACTTATTTGTAAGAAGAAAGCGGAAGCGTTGTCAGGATCGGGAGCCACGGCTTGAATCACTGGTCGGTGGAGACCGTCACAGTGTGTCGGATCGGCCTCCTAATTCCCACGGTCTAAACCCTGGAATGCAGTATGAAGGTTATCTGTGTTTCTGCCCAACTATGTATAATGTGTAACATGTATATTACAGTCTCCCCTTGTTGTGGCTTATATAATGTACAAGTTGAGCCTAATTGGGCTTAAGTGAGCACCCCTTATGGGTGGACTCACTATTTTCCAACATAGGTATGAGTCCACATATGGAACACACCCGAAGGTGACAAAACAATGACTTAGGGGTTGAGCACTACCGCCTCTTTATCACTTTCCACAAACCTCACTTGCTTGTGGCGTAGTGAGCCAAAGCCGACCCCTCATAGCAAAAATCCCCTCCCCTTCACCAGCAGCTTCCATGACAGTATCATTCAACCAAATCTCCATTGCTTGCCTCTTAGCCACATCCGCAGTCGTAAATTCGTACGCCATCTGCGTCGGCGCCATAGCTAGACGCTTCCAACTCGGCTTCTTGACTGTCGAACCTGATCGGGGATTTTGAGTCGACAGCCTTGACATCTCATCCTTGGTATTAATCCACCCTTGGTGGATTGATTTCACAGTCTGGGAATTGGCTGACAGTGAGGCAGTTTCGAACTTCCTCTTTTTCGCAGAAGCCACAGCGGCCGTACCGATGCAAATGCTGGTCCCCTATTCGGGCTCCAGCGGTTGTGGCCGATCATGCTGGGGCTGATTTTCTGGGGTACCAACAGCAACTCCCACTGTGTCCTCCCAATTCTGGACTGTAGTCAGTTTATATTTCTTCACAAGATAGTATTTAACCATACATCTCCACAGCACGCATCCAGGGACCATAGCTAAAAATAGATTCCCACTCGGTACCTTCACCTTCCCTTCTAAGCTTATAGAGCACCTCATGACCGTGTGGGTAAGCAAGCCACATCGAACACAAATGTCCCTCAGCCTCTCATAGCGGAATTTAACCCAAACTCTCTTACCAGAACTATCCTCAATAAAAGAGGCTTGTCCGGGAGAAATTCCACCCCGGCTCTAATATAGCCATGCCAATCCAGCCCATTTTCCAGAGTCTGTTCCAGCTCAACCCCCGCTGAGCAGCAATACAGTCAAAGGGTAGATCATGAACTTGCACCCAGAATATAGAGAGACGAAGGGGAGCCTGATTAAAGGATACGTTAGCATACCAACGCTGGAAGTTGGTGTCGGAGTTCGCCACTAGCCAAGGCGTCCCTTGCAAGACTTTCTCGAATCCCACCAGGAAGACATTGTTGCGTTTGTCAATGACTCGATCGGTAGTCCCCCTCCAGGAACCATACACGGCGAAGGTCGGAGTAGACCGACCATCCAGGGTAGGACTTCAGAGAATAGATTTTGCCGATCAGGGTAAGTCGGACTAATCATTTCGCCAATGGCATTCTCCTCCTCCTAGGCAGTTAGCGAGTCAGAACGGTCTTTCAACTTAACCACTATCTCCTCATCCCGAGGATTAGCAGCACTGGTTCCAGCCACAACTTTGGTATAACTCCCAAGGAGTAACTCTTAGAAATAGATGACTGTTGAGGGCTATATGATCTAGTACTAAAGTTTCACCCGACTTTGATCCAAGCAAAGAGGAACTAGCATGCAAAAACTAAAGTGAACTTACGATGATGGATCTGCACAAGGGAAGGAATTCTGCGAGAGGTTATAGATCAATCGTAGACGAAGAGTGCGATGTAGAGTTACTACTGTTAGTCCGTGGCGCAGAGAAAGCGATGAAACCTACCATATTTTTACTCCCTTTGATCTTTTTTTTTTTGGTTTTTAATTGTTTTTAAAAGAGTTGCTCATCCGTTCTCTCTCTGTTCGAATGCCTTATTAGTAAACCTAACTTAGCATATTTGATAAAAAGCCAACAGATTTAAACAAGAGGAATTAAGGGTAAGCATTTTCTTACGCCATCCAAATGGATTGACGAGAGAGGACATTACTTCAGATTTAAGCACAAATCCAAAATAAACAACTTGGAGATGGAATTTTGCGCACTATATATATATATATATGTGGTATATTTGTCACTAGTCAATTTTGTTGTACAACTTGCAAATTGTACTGTTTCATCGAAACCTATACAAAATTAACCAATATAGCCAAAACTAAAAATAAATAAATAAAAAACTGCTAACCAATTAATCTTTGTTTCTAATTGCTCGATATCATCTGATCTCCCGCATGCGGGGTTCCATCTATTGTAAGTTTTTCTTCTTACATATTCAATTGTAAGTAAGCATGGCCAAGAAATCAGAATTAATCATGAGGTAGTTTATTGGCGCGGTGGCGGGTTTTCAAGTACTGGTAAGCTAAATGCCCAGCTCGCAGCAGAATAACCGACGCTTCTTCTTCATCTTCTACTCCTCCGGGACCAGTACGACGACCACTATAATCTCCCTCCTCCTCATCACCATCATCATCCGTATTACCCGAAGAACCCGACGAAACTAAATCTCTCACGGTGGTGCTACTTTCCTTGCATTCTCCGGCGACAACTCCACCACCATCATCATCATCATCATCGTCATCATCGTCAACTTCATCCCTTCTATTGTACTCATCAACCCTAATGAGCACAAACGCCAACTCCGTATTGCACCGAAACGACCATAGCTGAACCAAAGCATCAATCACGAGGAGATCCTCGCAGTTTCCGAGAACCACGGGCCAGTTCTTGGACAACGAGTACATGGTGGTCCTCGTGGCCGCGGTCTTCCACTTCCTCAAGGATACGCAGCACACCTTGTGCGAGGGGCCGATCATCAGTACGTTTAGCCCGCCACCGGCGTCGAGTTTCTGCACCTCCTCTCCGGTGAGGAAGGTTGACCTCACAAGAAAGCCCGGGAACGAGAAGCGACTCGTCTTCTTGTCGAGGTCGAATTTCTGCATCCTCTTGGTCGCGACCAACTGGACATTGGTTCCTCCAAATCTTTTGACGTGGGCGATGAAGTCAGGGGGCATGTGGATGCTTGGTGTCGGTGGTTTTCTCATGCCCACGTCCTGCGTTCTCCCCACTGTTATATAATTTATCAATCTCCTCCTTCTCCTTCTTCTTCGTGCTCTATCTGCACCGTGCGTGCTTTGTTGGATTTTTTTTTTTTTCCTTGTAAACCGCTAATTTATACTGATTCGATGACGATGTGGTTTAGTTTGCATGTAAAAGGGTTACCTTGCAATTGCAATTTTATAGTCTCATAATCCTTCTACAATTGGGTTTCTGATTAACACTTTATTTGTAAAATCCCAAACCGACAAGGATAATTTTTGGAAACAAAATCTTTGAGTTTTTTTTTTTTTCCTCTTTTCCAAGTTTTCCCCTTATTCTTTTGGGGCAAATCTCATAAAAAGCCTATGTACACGTCACACACTACTCAAAAGCTTGAGCTTTGCCCTCTTTCTGACAAGTCTCCTTTTATGCATCGTCCTGCGTTCTTCTCCACCTAATTCGGTGTGGGCTTGGTGCAAATTTGTGTGAGCCCCAAGAAACAGACATGGTCTAGTCCAAGCTATTGAGATCGGGCCACTGGTAAGGCCTTTTTGGATTTTTATGAATGAAAAGCTAGAGCCCAAGATGGTACGAGGCATTAAGATTTCAGAGAGCAAAGAATCTCAATGGCGCGCTAATTCTTCTACTTCATATGGAAATTATGTAAGAATTAATTGTATTGAAGATTTTATTCCACTCTCTAGTTGCATTAGTGACAGGTCTAGGAATAGAGAATACAATGAAAACTCAATCGCCTGCCTAATAGCTGAGAAAAATAAACGAGTGGATTGCTTTACACGTATTGCTTGATGATGATATGTTGGTGCAATGCACATTTGTGACGGAATCCCACATGGGAAAAAA
The DNA here is from genome assembly GCA_028386065.3 of Turnera subulata. Classification (NCBI taxonomy): domain Eukaryota; kingdom Viridiplantae; phylum Streptophyta; class Magnoliopsida; order Malpighiales; family Passifloraceae; genus Turnera; species Turnera subulata. The sequence goes on along the minus strand of JAKUCV010006894.1, from coordinate 24,242 downwards.
AGGAGAAGGTCTTGGATCATATATACAGAGGTGCTGCACACCGCACTAGGTTGATCTTTTGGGGAGAGGGTAATGACCCCGTGACAAGTGGTAGCGGAGCCGACCCGACCCAACTCTGATGTCACGCCAAGCCCTCTAAGGGGACGGAGTAGGCAGGGTGGTCGGTCGACGACGAGGGCGTCGTCGGATTCGGTGGGGGAGAATGTGACGGAATCCCACATCGGAAAGGAAGGGGAAGGTCTTGGGCCATATATACAGGGGTGTTGCTGACCTTTTGGGGAGAGGGTAATGACCCCATGACACATTGCCAAATAGATGATGTTCTGGATTTGATTCTTGTTGTAGTGCTGTGATAAATACATAAGATTCAACCAAACATGACACCAGAACTGAAGTTGTATTGCTATATTATTGTCTCCAACAGAAAATTGGAGGCTCATCGAAGCCATTACTCACAACCATAATTCAGCCACTACACTACATTCTCCCAGAGAATTTTTTAGGCACAGGAATGCACGCTAAGATGAAAACTCAAAGTATGCATCAGATTCTGCATAAAAACCAAACCTGGTAACTGAAATTTCCTGAATCAAGCCAGAGGATACTAAATTAGTGAAGAATTAGGAGCCTTATTCAAGCCTTTATTTTATTTAGACGGGTAGACATCTCAGGCTTCCCAACCCCTAAGAACAGTAGCTCGTGCAACGCGATTGACGCCAAGAGTGAAGGCTCCCATTCGGAGGTCACAGTTGTGGGTTTTGCACATCTCCTTCACATCATTGAAACCCTTATTCATGTAAGTCTTTAGTACATTGTTCACCTTCTCCTCCTCCCACAAGAATCCTTGGATGTTCTGGTGCAAGAAGACAACAAATAATCAATGAGCTGCAATGGCGAGAAAACTTGCTAGTAATAAGAGTAAGGAGATTTGGCAAGTGCAGAATATGGAATACCTGCACCCACTCAAAGTAACTAACAGTAACTCCTCCCGAGTTTGCATATATGTCTGGAAGTATGATAACACCTTTCTTTGACAAAATCTGCAAAGAAGGACAAGAACAAAGATCTTGCAGGACTTGATGATGCAAGTGTGTATCACTTGAACCTTAGGGCAGGGCACTAACCTCGTCAGCCTCTGGGTCAGTTGGATGGTTAGCAGCTTCTATAATGTACTTAGCTTTGATATCATTTGCATTCTCCCTTCAAGAAAACACGAAGCAAACCATAAGTTCCTTGTTGACAATGTCAAACACTAGAGATTAAGGTATTCTTATCATTTCCCATGGTTTTAAAATTGGTGAACAACTGTCAGCACATCAAAGACCAAAGATATGTAGTGTGCATATGTAAACTATCAAGAGTATCATATGCTCTTTCCTTTCTCTTTTCTTTGTAATGTCTCTTGTTCCATTGCAGTTCCTTACTCTTATAAATGTTATTTAGCACTCAGAAAATCTGATGGGGCATGAATCACAGAAAAAAACACCTGTTGATGACACCTCCAAGGGCTGCAGGAATGAGAATATCACAGTCCTCCACCAATATTGACTTGGGATCTATAGAATCCCCACCATGGAATCCTTTCACGCCTTTATGTTCCTTCACATGCTTGAGCAGGCTAGGAATATCAATGCCTTTGCTATTCTTTATAGCTCCACTGATGTCACTAACAGCAATAATCTTCCCACCTTGTTCACTGATTAGCTGAGCAGCCCAGGCACCAACGTTGCCAAAACCCTGATTTGCAACATATATATTGAGTGAAATGCATCCATCAAGATTGCAGGAAAAACAATTTCTGAATCCTTTATGAAAGTGCATTTATTAGCAAATCTCTAAGGATATAGATGATTGTACCTGTATCACAAATCTCTGTCCGGATATGGTCTTCCCATGTTCATTAAGAAGAGCTTCAGTTCCAAATAGCACTCCTCGACCAGTGGCAGCATCTCTGCCGAGAGACCCACCGAGATCCTTGTATGTATTAGAGAAGGACGTCACAGCGGATAAAACTCCATTGCAAAGACATATGAGTACAAGACCACAAGAAAAGTAACAGCATTGAAAAGCAGAGTTTGCATATACATACAATGGGTTTTCCAGTCACCACTGCTGGGGAATAGCCATGAAATTTGGAGTACTCGTCTAAAATCCAGGCCATTGTCTAAACCACACAACAGACATATATATGGGAAATCAGGGACAAAGTTTAGTGTCATTCAAAAAAAAAAAGTTTAGCTTCCACTGGTTGGTGCTAGAACTCTGTGCAAAAATAAATGATCTCAAGGCTCTACCTGTGGACCAGTTCCCATATCAGGAGCAGGAACATCAGTGTGAATTCCAATAAGATCATGTATCTTCTGAGTGAAGACACGGGTAAGCCGCTCTAGCTCTGATCTGCTCAACTCCCTAGGATCACATCCTATCCCACCTTTAGCCCCACCATAAGGAATATTTGCCACTGCTGTCTTCCATGTCATAAGTTGTGCTAACGCATTCACTTCATCTGGATCAACCTAAGACCATGATCCATACTATATACTTAAAGAAATGGAACATATGATTATGATGCAAGTGCAAAGAAATATTGGCAACTTTTCACCTGTAAAGACAGCATACATCCATATACATCTACCAATTCAAAAAGAGGAGAGTACCTCTGGGTGATATCTAATTCCTCCCTTCATGGGTCCTCTGGCATTGTCATGCTGAACTCTGAACCCAACATAGGAAGCCAAAGTTCCATCATCCTTGGGTATGGTGCACTCCACCTGCCATTTTTGTGCAAAATCTTTTACAGCAGCATAGTGACTACATATACATCATTTGGTTATTATACAAATTAAAAAGATGCTCTCAACTAAGGAATTACTACTAGTGTAATCACAATCAGTGACCTTGATCTCTCTAAACGGAATGAGTAAACTTTTCTCAAGCTTGGAATCCAATCCCAACAGTCTGGCTGCAAGCTTGAAGTTTCTGTTGGTTGCCACTAATGCGTTCATGGTTGCTCCTGAGCTACCTGAGATGTGCTGAACAGAATGCAGGAGAAAAAAAAGAAAGAAAACACAAGCAATTCAATCAGGACGACTCGAAGTTCCGATTATAACCTCAAGTAAATGTCAGTTCTTGTCTAAATCCAACAAGGATGTTGTTCTATTTATTGGCACTAATGTCTCTCAGGAGTAGGACATCAGATGCACAAAGAATAATGATGACAAAACTCGGAGTACCTAGGCAAGAAAGATGCAGATATATAATATAGCAAATGCCTATGGATATTATATTCTTATTGTGCTTCCATCAATATCCATTTATTAGGCATCTCAGTTCTAGATAAAGATGATTTAAATAGCAAAATTTCAAACTGCAGTCCCAATAAGAGGATGGACATGGATCTGTATGTGTCAAGAGTCAACATTATACAAATAAGGAGGCACGTTGAGGCCACATTTTTTAAAATTTGAGAGAGGTGTCACATTGAGGTCTTGAGGGGGCAACGTTAAGCAGGTTGATGAAAAAAAAAAAAAAAAAACACCACATCTACTTTAACATACTAGTTCTCCAATTTTCTCTTTAACACCGGGTGAGGTGTTATCTAGGGGAAGAGAACTTTTTTTATGGAAAGGGCAGGAGAACCTAGAATAGTTTCACTTTGGATTGGAGATAACACTAACCAGGCTTCATACAAATAATAAAATGCCTCGTTACTGGAAATCTTATGCGGATTTCAAGTAGACATTGTTATGCTACCACAACAGCAGCAAGATATCAGACAAAATTGTCACACTAAAATAATCAAAAGGCAAGTGTAAAATGGACTGAATGTGGGGATTCTGCAATAAAGTCATGGCTTTATTTATTTGCAATGTTAACAATTTGATGGAAAGCCTTAACTAATTGTGATTAGGATCTTACGAGTTGCATCCACGAGGGCCACGATCAAATTATCTACTCACTATTATAATATTTTAGCAATGATGATATTTCTATGTGCACGAATTAGTAAGGGATTGAATAATAAATCCGGTCTAAGATAAAGGGTCCAAGACTGGTTATTTTAAATATCAAACTAATGGACAACTTGACTCATCAAAATTTTTTTTTTTTTTGAAGTAAAGCGATATGACTCATCATTTAGGGGGACAATGTTTATTTAATTATTCTTTTTTTTTCATTTTCTATTTCTATATAGAATGTTACAAATGTAGGCGTCGTCTGACACGTTATCTATCGTCTACGAGCTTCCACGTAGGCAAAGACTCAAAGATCAAGACCATGGGTCACCCTTTTCTAGAAGACTCGTGTCTTAAACCAGAAGCCTAGATAGATTGCATTAGTTAAGGTCAAAACTGAACACTCCAAATTACACATGTTGTACCCTCATAGCCAAGAACTTTAGCTCATGAGCTGAAGTTGCTGGGCTCTATAGTTATAAGGGGGAAAAAATGAAAAAAAAAAAAAAAGAGAGAGAGAAGAAAATATCTCAAAGACCATGAAAAAAGAGTTGCTGGACCTTATAATTATCAAGGAAAAGAAAATGAGAAAGAGAAGGAAAAAGAAAGGAGGGGTGCTTACATGGATGAGAACCCAAGTCTGTAAGATAATGAAGAGAAAGCAGCACCCTTCATGTGCCCATTTGTGGGCTGAGAATTGTTAGCTCTAGAGAGGGAAGCAAACTAATTAAGATGGTGATCGAAGAAGAGGGAAACAAGATGCCTAAGACAAGGAAGTAAGAGGGTTTGGTGTTCCTTTCCCTTTCACTTTCTTTCACCACAAAGAACTGGAATAGAGATTGGTGTTTTGGGGAGGAAAGGAAAAACTTTTGGAAGGGGAAGAATGATCATTTGCAAAACAGAGTAAGCAATTGTTGTCGGTTGAGGGACTTGTGGTTGAGGGCATGAGGTGTGAAATAGGAAATGTCAAAGACAACTTTTTAAGTTTCAGAGGGTTGAAAAAGACTTGAAACTAAACTATGAGTTCCTCTATAGGTTAGTGTGTGAAAAAAAAAAAAAAAAAAACAGGTTCTTCTATACTTGTAACTGAATAGAGTACCTGCTTGGGCCAATCTCACTTCATTTGTTGTACTTCAAGGGAAGTATATATGATTGTTTAATTTTGTTGATCCCCAATCAATGTTAACCACAATTGTTTAGTTATTAATGACAGTTCTTTATCTTTGTTGCTTATATAATCACTTTCTCATTAATTAGAAACTAATTACTTTGCTATTGTAATTTAAAAACGACAAACATATAAATAATTACATTGTCTAGTAATAAAAGAATAAATATTGGACTACTTAATTTTAATGTATGTATGTTTTCTTTCTTCAACAAAAAATAATCTTATTTACAATGAATGAGAATATGACTACCGGTAACAAGTGTCTAAATGGGATAATAGCTAACACTCTTCCACCTCTAGTTTGGAGAATTTTCAGCCTCAAATAACTAATTAATTGACCATTCCACTATCATGTCTATCTTTATTAGTACAATTTAAGGTTGTATAATATTTCCCACTTAAAAAAAAAGTGAATTTTACAGTATCTTTTACTATTTAATATTCCCATTAAGAAAAAGGATTGTATAATATTTTTTTATTATTATTATTATCACACATATATAGGGCGTAAGTATCGAATTTGAATTCTAAAAGACATGGTGGTAAAAATGTGTGACTGCTTTTTGAGTGGAAAAAATTGACACTATAATTTCTCAAAGATAATTGCACAAAAGAATCCATTGGGTCTTGCTACAGACATTTAGAATCCATTGGGTCTTGCTACCGACAAATGTCTGGTTTGACTATTAATTTGCTTCTGTCTTTTTCACCGGAAAGAAATTGCTGTTGTCTAATCTTTCTCTTATCTTTTCTTCCTAATGCTGACACTAGGCAACTACACTATCATTCTAAGCCCAAAGGAACCCCGTTAAATACTTCCTGGTTTTCATTGGTTAAAAGTTAAAACGTCTATGCGCAAAAAGAAAAAAGAAAAAAACTCCCCTCTATCAATTTTCTGTATTCACAGAACTCTAGTTCAAGAACTTATTTACCCAAATTAAGTGTACAACTACTTAGACCAATCAAATTTTGGTATGAAAATGATCTAATTACGTCTTGGTTTTGCAATTTTGCATTTGGTGTGAATTGAACAAAAATCAGTGTATTGTAGGGGTCAACTTCCCTACAACTTCATAAAGTTCACTTTGGCTCAGGTCACTAGCACTATGTGATGCTCTGCAGGGGCTGATCCAGAAATTTTTTTTAGGTGGGGGGACAAATTTACCTACTTAATTTTTAGGGTGGGCCAAATTTTTAGTGATTCGGGCTGGAACTGTCTCTGTCTTAGGCCACTAGGAAGCCGAACAAAATCAAAACCCAGCTAATAATCAAGAGGAAAAGGCAAATGATAAGACCCACAAGTCCTGTTAGTAACGAGAATTGTCTTTGAAGCTAAAATAAATGGATCAAAACCACAATTTCTCCTAAACAAAAAAAAAGAAAGGAAAGAATAGGCTTCCTCACCATGTCATAGCAAGTTTTTTTTTTTTTGTGAAACAGCGTGAAACCTTTATTGCTTAGGGCCCAAGGCCATTTGAAGATACATCAGAGTAAGCAATAGAAGTTACAGCATGAGGCAAATCATGAAACCAAACATGTTCAGGAGTAAATGAGAAAGCCAATTCATGTCGTAGCAAGCTAGTACTTAGCACACTTAAAGATTGATCTAACAGGCCTTAGAGAACAAACAACCGTGGCAATCACGTATATATGAAGAGGCTTACTTCAAGTAATTAATTGAAAGGAAAAATAGATAAGAACTGTTCATCAATTACATCATAAAATAAGAGACATAAATAGACTGCCATGGATGACAAGAGAAAACATACCCGTAAGATGGGAAGTGTGGGAGAACTTGCACCCCAAGTGTTCAACAACAATGACCCAAGCTAAGCTTCGAATCTATAAATAAATAGAGACACCGAAAATCCATAGAATGAGAATCAAATTCCTTAGGAATCTAAAAGCCGACAAGTATTTCGAGGCAAAACCATATGTCCAAATCCCCCACTCATATATATAAAGCCCCAAAGTGGGTGTGATCTCACCAACATCCAACATATGTTGAGAGAAGATCGAATATGATGCTCCTCTCGTATGCCTAACTTTTTTCTGTAGCATCTAACTCACCTTCCATTAATCTTCTCTCTTACACGCACACACACCCAAATCAAGACAATGCATGCTTATGCTTTTTTTTTTTTTTTCTTTGACAGAGAAAGAAGAATCATACGTGGAAACATAACCTTCAAGCTTGGCAAAATGTTACTGCATGATCGTGAATCCTACGCGAAGCACATTTTTTGGGCAAACCCCCATTATTGTTGATGATTTTCCAATTCCAAGTAGCTGGGGAGGGTTTTATAGAGAGAATTGACCAAAGGGTTTTACGTTCTCTTCTAGTCATCGGTGGTGTCATGGTGTGGGCGTTAGCTAGCTATAGTGAACCAATGGCTAGAGATGTTGACAGAGCTAATCAAGGAAGAAAGAAACAAAGAGATCATTGTCCTTTTGTTAATTCAGAGCTTTTTTATTTTATATATTTAAAATCCTTGCTTTCCTTTTATCATGTTTGTGTCACCCAAATTAAGGATCGGAACAAGGAGAAGAAAATTAAGAGATTGAATGAATTAACCACGATAATTATGTGTAGTCACGACAAAGTAGTGATCAACGGTTCATGGGGAAATTGATGTGTCTTCTCTTGGTGTACGTCAACTTTATCTCCGCTAAATAAATTTGCTTGCGTACGCATCCACTTTGAGTACGCAACATATCTTCCAATTTTTCCTCCTCATCAATTATGCAACTTGGATTTCGGCAAAATAAAATTAAGCAACTTGGATCATAACTGCCTAATATATTTTTCCACGAGAAAGGCAGTCTATTACCTCAATACTTACTAGCTATATATATAAATATACTAGTATAGTACCCGTGTGTCACACGGGAGTTAATAATTTTTTCTATGTATTAATATTTATTAAAAAAATGAAAATTAAAAAGATTAAATTAAATAATAATTTCATCGAATTAAGAAAAATTGAATGATTTTTTATGCACAAATAAAAAATTAATTAGTTAAACAAAAAAATATAGCATAAAAAGTAAGATGATTGTGAAAAATGCAACAATAATACTCACTTATATAAAAATATACAATTGAAAGGTAAATTATTTTTAGAGACTGATTTGGAAAAAAAACTGTATTAATAAGGGGACAAGTAAAACTAATAAATCTTATTAGTATCTTAAAAAAAGATAATTTAAAAAAAAAGATAATTTAAATTATAAAGAGAACCTAATAACACTATTTTTAGAAACAAAGATAATTCTAAAGATATAATTAAAAATAGATTGTTTTGAATTTGAATAAAAATGTTAAAGACCTTGTAGCCTAAAAAATGGAACATGTAATTTATATGGAGCCACATGTCTTTTTCACAATTTTTTTAATTGCCACGTGTCAATACTTCAATTATTCTTGAAACATGTCTCTGCTATTTATATATATAATAGATAGTATATATTATAATTGCGTCATAGCATGCACAACCTTATTAGCGAAACGACTAACATACTGAAATGTAAAATTTAATACAGATGATGAAGAAAACATGATGTCTGCCAGCAGCATTCCGAGCCTATTAGTGGGCAGGTCACATCCTGGAGCCATTGAACAATGCCCAAACATTCCATCTCCTAGATAACATGTGTAAGTCCTTTCTCTCTTGCTAACTGGACTCCCAGACAACCCGCCACAGCTTCAGCCTCTGCTGGGTCGTAGGTGCCAGAGAGCTCCTTAGTTGCGCTAAAAACCACCTGACCACTTGCATTGCAAGAAACAACTCCCAACCCTGTGGAACTAGAGCGGCAGGAGGCGTCAGTGTTGATTTTAATCCACGGCGCAGGAGGAGCCTACCTTTTAGGAGTATGTTACAACTACTATTGCCTTGTTTCCGTTGGAGATTATAGCTGAGCACTCTGATATTCCTGGAAAAGGCATAAAGCTCGTGTTGCAGCAACCCTAGCATCGGTGTCTTTGTTACTAAAGATGTTATCATTCCTTGCCTTCCACACTGACCAAAGTAGCACTCCTACGTAGCCAAACTGCTCATCCCCACATTATTGCTTCAACATCTGTAACCAAGGAAAGATATATGTGCCATTAGAACTGAGTACCTGGTTATCTCCAAGAGACCAAACTTCCTTAGTCCATTCGCAGTCCTTAAACAGATGGATAGCCGTTTCATTCTCTTGTGAACACATCGGACAAATTGGGTCGTTCTCCATATTTCTCAAACGAAGATTACTTCTGATGGCCAGGGCGTCATGACATAGGCGCCATAGAAGATACATATCTTTGGAGGAATAGGGAACTGCTATAACATTTTCCACCACGTGGCAGTCTGCGCTGCCCCTTCTATGCCTTACCTCACAATATACCTTCTATGCCTTACCTCACAATATAGTACCCACTTCGTATAAAGTAGACTCCATCCTTCGTGTGATCCCAAGTGAACTATTCTTTCGGTGACCTGATATTTAATGGGATTTGTAGAATGTTGGCGGCTGTTGTGTTGTCGAAGTTGGCGGAGATAACCCCTGTGTTCCACATTTTGGTGTCCAGGTCAATGAGATCACATACTCTTAGGTCTTCGTCTTTACCGATCGAATTTGGTGGCGCCCTGAGATATTCTCCCTCCCTCAAGCCACTTATCATGCCACACTCGTATGCTCTCCCCATTTCCTACTGTCCAACTCGCTCCCATCACAATAACTTCCCTCCCTCGCATTATGCTTCTCCATGTGTAGCTAGAATTATGGCCCAATTTTGCTTGTAGGAAGTGAGTTCGCTGATGGTCTAGCACGAAGCACTTGCGCTAGAAAAGAAGAAGGGTTATGGATCAACCTCCAAGCTTGTTTAGCGAGCATGGCTTCGTTAAAAGCTGCAAGCCTCCTGAACCCAACGTCCCCCTCTCGCTTCAAATGACACAGCTTCTCTCAGGCAATCCAGTTTATTCCCCTTCGCCCCTCCTCATAGCCCCACCAAAACTTGCGCATGGCTCATTTCATTTCCTCACATATACCTTGGGAAATCAAGAAACAACTTATCAGGTATATAGGTATACTTTGGACTACAGATTTAATCAAGACCTCCTTCCCCAACTGCTGAAAGTGTTTTCTCTTTCCACCTCGAAAGTTTCTTGCAGACTCGGTCCCTCAAGGAGCTAAAAATGGTCTTCTTGGATCTATCAATCACTATTGGCATCCCAAGGTACTTTTGGAATCTATCCACTACCTTAAAGCCCATCCACTCTTGGATATCGATAGCAAACTGTTCATGCATATTTTGGCTTAGTGAAAATTCTGATTTGTCAAAGTTTGACCGCTGGTCGGATGCCTCTTTATAGGATCGAATGATCTGGGTGAGAGTAAAGATCTCCTGGCGGTTAGCTCGAGAGAACAAGAGACAGTCATCTACAGAGAAAAGGTGACTAATTATGCATGCCTTGCAATTTGTGCGCCATGTAGTAGGCCTCGTCTCTCTGCATCTGTGATCAAAGCTAAAAACCTCTCAACACACAACAGAAACAGATATGGAGAGAGGAGATCTCCCTGCTGCAATCCTCTTATAGGCTGAAAGCTGTCACTAAGAACACTATTAATCAAGATAGAATAAGAGACAGAGGTAATGCAATTCATAATCAGACTAATCCATTTTTCACAAAAAAAAAACCCATTCGTTGCATTATTTTTTCTAAATAGGACCACTCCACTCTATCATATGCCTTACTCATATCCATCTTTAATCCAAAGAGCCCCTTCTTTCCCTTCCACTTTTTCCTCATGTAATTAAATACCTCAAAAGCTAACAACACGTTGTTAGTGATAAGACGCCCTGGGACAAAAGCACTCTGGTTAAGACTTACTATATGAGGAAGGAAGACTTTGAGCCGATTACAAAAGAATTTAGAGATGATTTTGTAAAAGACATTACACTAACTTATAGGACGATACTGCTGACAAGACTGTGGAATAGCTACTTTAGGAATAAGAACTATAAAGGTAGAATTAAAACTAGAAAAACTGACACCACTAGAAAGAAAATAACAGACTATGTCTACTATATTGTTACCTATGATATTCCAAAACTATTGCTAGAAGAGGGCTGGCATTCCGTTAGGGTCGGGTGCCTTGGTGTGATGCATTTGTTGTAAGCCTACTCGATTTCGTTCCGGGTGAAGTCTCGAGTCAAGTCAGTATTCTTGGATTCAGTGACTTTGGCCTCCAGGCACCTGAGTACTTCCTCCACTCCTGTACTCCCCGAGGATGTGTACAGGTCCCTAAAATAATCCCCCAGAACTGCCTCAACCTCATTCGGGCATGTGTGCCATACCCCTCCCTGATCTTGAATCTTAATGATGTGGTTCCTGCTATTCCTTGGAGTCGCCTTTCTATGGAAGAAGATGATATTCTAATCCCCTTCCCGAAGCCATGAGGCACGTGAACGTTGTGCCTACATAGTCTCCTCCTTCTTGATCAATGAGTTCACTACCTCGTAAATCTGTTTCATCTCATCTAAGTTCTCCTGGGTAGGCGGTCAGGTTTGAAGATGTTGCAGCCTTTCCCGATATAATTTCAATTGTTTATTAACAGAACCGAACTTTAAGGCACTCCACTCAGCAATTCTGGTACTGCAAAAAGCAAGCCTATCCGTTATGGCATTAGTTTCACTCATGAAGTTAGACAGGGTCCAAGACTGTTCGACTTCATGCTGAAACTCGTTCACCTGAAGCCATATTTTCTCAAAACGGAGAGGTCGTGGTTTCTTCCTATCTCCTTCTCTAACTGTTGAACACTGGCAAAGAAGGTGGTGAGTGGTCTGAAAAATGTCTTGGTAAATGTATGATGACTATATCAGTAAAGCAATCTTTTCATGCTCGACTTGCCACTCCTTTATCCAGTCTCTCCCTTATGTGTCCCTGTTCCTCCTGTCCATTATCCTAAGTGAAAAGGCTATCTCCTCTAACTCGCACTTTGTAAAAACATCATTAAAATCCTCCACCCAACGGTAATCCCTTACTCTGCCACCCTCCCTCTTATGGGTATATCTGATCTCATTAAAGTCACCTAGGAGCAGCCAAGGAAGATTTTTTTGCGCCCTCAAACTCCTTAGAAGCTCCCATGTGTACCGTTTGTTTTAAGCTTCAGGCCAACCATAAGCCCCTGTAAATTGTCACTTCAAATTCGGCTCTCCAGATAAGCAGACTGTGACATCAATGTAGTGCATAGACAGACTACATAATGAGACATCCCAGACATCTTTCCATAAAAGAAACAAACCTCCTCTTCTTGCACTACCTACTCTTTCACAGTCAACTACTAACAAGTTTTGAAATCTCAAACGACCATTTAATCTATTAACTTTATTGGTCTTTAACCTAGTCTCAGATAGGAAGAACAAATTTGGGAAATCAAGCTAAAATTGTTTGATAAGGTTATTCTCTGCCTGTGGATTCTCCAGTCCACGGCAGTTCCACGTCAGGATCCTCATTGTGTGTGGCGAGACTGCTCCACAGTCGTCGCCTTTCCCGTCGGAATTAACTCAATGTTAGAAACCTACTCTCCTTTGGCCTTCTTCTTTGAGACCTCCCATTCCATTTCCTCACTTTCATCCAACCACTCCTTCCTTTTCACGGGCTCCTTCAGTTTGGTATTGCCCGATCCTACGTTCTCCTTCCTAGCCATCTGTTTCCATCAGCCTCCGACAATAGCTGGTGTTGTTTCATTGGTTCTCACAATAGTTAACAATTCCCCACCCCTGTAATGGTTCCTTAGACAAGTTTCCACTCTTCAATTGCTCGCCCCTCCCCTCCATGTCTGTAAGTGCAAAATCCTGAATTAGTGTCAGTTCATTGCACTTATGCAGTTTCGCCTGACTGGATGATTTCTTCTTCACTTTCTTGCTTCCTTTCGACTGAGTACCCGTCATAAAGGTAGAGATAAATGCCGCAACTGGGTCAGGCAGTGATCCCTAGACAGGAGACAATGGAGAAACCTCTAATCGGGGATCTTTGTGCACTGTAGGTTCAGCAGCTCGCAGACCTTCTAGTGATGCGTCCTGGCTGGATGTTTCAGTAGGAGGATCTCTTGGATTCGTGTGACGTTTCCGGGACGATCAAGGTTCGTGTGGATACCGTAGAGGAGGGGACGTTTACATCCTGCTCTTGCTGGTTCTATACTCATAATTAGGTGAAAGATCCTAATCTCCAAGTAAGTAAAATTTGTTATTCGGTTTTGTAGCCTCACATGTGGTTCTAGGGTAGTTTCCTATCTTTCCGCTGCTTGATGAGCCTTTGTATGAGTGTCATATAGCTCTTAGGAAACTTACAGTGGTAGCGGAGCCCTCTTGTGAANTCGATGTTATAGAACATAACATCGATGTTATTTACTCAAAAGATAGTTTGATGTTTGAAATATGTTTGTGTGATGCATGAGCAATCTTTATCTTATTTTGAGCCAATGTCCTAGAAGAGTTGAGTGTTATACCTTGTACAATTTATGAATCTAACTCTTCTTTCTTGGCTCTTCAATTATTGTGCTCTTTCACTTTGATCCTTTGCTCTTGAATGGTTTCTTTTGCTTGAGGATTGGTTTGACTTCATTTCTTTTTGCTTCATCTTTGTCATGATCTAGAATTGGTTTGTCGACTATCAAAACCTGTAATGAACCATGAGTTCTAACAATTTCCCCCTTTTTGATAATGATAAACAACTAGAAGTATATGCCAGTATTAGAGGTATATAACACAATGATTCCCCCTATATTTTTCAAATTATGATTCCCCCTATCTTGATGCATATACTTCTTATCTTCCCCCTTTTGACATTAGCAAAAAGAAATGATGATGCGCAACATCAATGTTAGCATAGTATCTTGTTCCCCCTATCTTATCTTCCCCCTTTTGACACCTATATATTTCTATGCTTGTTCCCCTTATCTTGTTGCCTTTAGGAAGAGGAGTACCTGCAAAGCAAAATTAGGGGAGCCTCCGACGCTCAAGTCAGTAATGTTCAAAAAGAGATATGTGAGGAATGCATAGATTACTTTAATGTAGAGTCAAGTATGCCAAGTTCAGTTCGAATTCGAAAGTATGACTCTTTGTCTAAGGGTTTTGTGAAGATGTCAGCTAGTTGAGATTTTGTTTCAACGAATTCAATATCTACATCTCCCTTGAGAACATGATCCCTAATGAAGTGATGCCTAATATCTATATGTTTTGTTCTAGAATGAAGAACAGGGTTCTTCGTCAAGCTTATGGCACTTGTGTTATCACATTTAAGAGGCACATGACTAAGGCTTATGTTAGTTATATGCCCAAAAGCCAATCTATGGATGATTGTAGTCATGTATATACATTGAGGTTATTCCAATAAATATGATTATGAGATAATTACTTGCACATATTTATAACCCTAGTCTATATATTTGATATATTCTTAAATGTCCCTAGTTGGTTATTATTATGGACGGGTTGTAATAATAAATTAAGACTAGAGTATGTTGTGAATTTATATGTGATATGAATTCTACATACGGGTACAAGTTAGAGAACTTGTGGACCGGACCGACCCACATAAGAACACTACATGGAACGTTATATGTATGTCATTAGTGTTTCTTATAGATGTGTTGTCCTTCGACCTGAGATCGTCAAGGTATCCAACATATGAATCATATGCTTTGATATTATACCTAGTCACCCGTAACTGGGTGGATATAAGGGTAATCATTGGGTATATGACTAGTATGTAGAGGGTTTTGATTGATCAAGACGGGATTCGTTCGACCCATATAACGGGTATATTATCATATGATTTCTTGATAGAGTTGAACTGTGAAATGCATGGCCATGCTCGGATTAGGTGATATGTTGATATCACGGGTATCCGTTTTATACAGTTAACTCGGGGATCAAGAAACATAGATTAGACATATATGAGATTGGCATATTCCATGTCTCATGTTTGATCTTGATAATTTGACGAAAGGACGATGACATATTCTGAGGCATAGAGAATCAGTAATGATCTTGTCGTTCGGGTAGCAATGATGTGTTGCTAGACGCCGCTCTTTGTTTATGATTGTAAAATGAGATTTTACAATCATTGCCGGACGTTACAAGTGCCTACAGGGTCACACACATAGAACCGTTGATTCGGGCAGGTGGTTGAACCGTGGTTGGACCATGGTTGGACCGGGTGTGGTTGGACCGTGGTTGGACCGTGGTTGGACCATGGTTGAACCAGGGTCGTTTTGGGACAATAATTAGGAGAATTATTGACCTGAGTTAGTGCTTGAGTGAGTGTTTTATGTCTGGTCATTTAGTGGAAGCATGATGAGTGAGGGTCATTATCATGGGGCCATGTGTGTTGGCCACTTACTCCACTAATTGATGGTGTTTTGGTGCTAATGGTGATCAGATTATTTCATCTCTATGTTCAGCCATTGACCACGTTTTTGCAGCACCCAAAACACTCTGAAAACACTCTTCTTCTTTGTGAAAGAAGCAAGAGCACTTGCACCCCAAAACACACTTGATCCCGTAAACTGTTGCTAGCACATCGGTTCGGGTGAGCTCGAGAGTTGGATCGTGTGACGGTTCAAGCTAATTCACGGTTCGTGTGGATACCGTAGAGGAGGGGACGTTTTCATCCTGCTCTTGCTGGTTCTATACTCATAATTAGGTGAAAGATCCTAATCTCCAAGTAAGTAAAATTTGTTATTCGGTTTTGTAGCCTCACATGTGGTTCTAGGGTAGTTTCCTATCTTTCCGCTGCTTGATGAGCCTTTGTATGAGTGTCATATAGCTCTTAGGAAACTTACAGTGGTAGCGGAGCCCTCTTGTGAAGCTCTGAACCGGGTATATGTGCATATGGTGATATGTTCATGCATGTACAAATGATATGTTATGTGAGATGTAGCATGATCATTGTATGTTGATTTCAATTGTATATGTGATATATGTGTTTGATGTTGAGTGTTTTGACAAAAGAGTTTTGAAAAACCGAGTAGTTGATTGATATGAGATGTCAATCAAGAGTTTATGGCAGTAGGTCGAAGGGTTCGACCAAGAAAAACCGAGTGTCGGTTTGTGTTTTGAGCAATTGTTGTTCATGAACTTTTGGGCCAAAAACATCGATGTTTTTATGACAAACATCGATGTTGGCATGATGATTGGCCTCGGCCGAATCACTAAAACATCGATGTTGTAGGACAAACATCGATGTTCTCATGCAACTTCTCAAAAACATCGATGTTTAAAAGTTAAACATCGATGTTATTTGAGCTCGGCCAATTTGGTTGAAATTCCAGAATTCAAATAACATCGATGTTTATATTTAAACATCGATGTTTTTGGATTCAGGAAGTTACAACATCGATGTTCTATTTAAACATCGATGTTTTTATGCTACTGCCAAATTTTGAACTTTCAGGGTACTCAAAACATCGATGTTGTAGTGTCCAACATCGATGTTTTTGAGCTACTGCCAATATGTTGGGAAAGTTAGACTTTCACAACATCGATGTTTAAGTTTAAACATCGATGTTTACTTGTCACAACATCGATGTTCTTGTGTAAACATCGATGTTCATATAATTTTTGGGCCGGGGCTCCGCCCCGAGCCCTGGCAAGGGCGCTGCCCCTTGACCCCGCCCGCTAACCGGCTAGCGGGACCGCCGTACTACCTCTGCGTAGCGGCTTATATTGCATATGATGCATAATTATATTGATGAAATATTAAGTTCTTAGTTGCCTTCCATGATAAGCACTCATCAAGCTTAAGATCAACAATTGGTAGTTTCTGCCAAAGTAGGGTGCCATTGTTTATCCTAAGAAGGTGCGAGTGGATAATTGTAATATCTCGATTGCTTGTTGTGGGTTTGGACTTAACTAGGTTATCTTAATAGGATTAAGGACCTAGAGGCAAGGGTTGAGCAATGTCTATAAGATAGACTTGAACAAGCTGTTGTTCACTCAACTATCCAAGAGTTACATAGAGATGTAATTGACAAAGAGTTGTCTACCTAAATAACTATGATGTAGGCTTATCAGCCAAAGCTGACTTATGTTGTAGTGAAATATGGATCTTGGCCTACTTGTTATTCTTTTAATTGATTCATAGTAGGAGCATCATTTAATTAAATCCCTTGTTAAATGATTTATGTATGCATGACTCTTATTTGTGTGAATTGATCTTTGTTGTAGAATTACCATGGCACAAAACACAGGTACATTGTCATTGCGATCTGTCCTTGAGAAGGAGAAACTTAATGGGAACAATTTCCTAAAGTGGTATCGCAATCTGAGGATCATCCTCAGACAAGAAAAGAAACTGTATGTCCTCGAAGGGCCTGTTCCGATTGAACCGGCGCCTAATGCACCAAGGGCAGAAAGAGATGCTTACAAGAAGCATCTTGATGATGCAGTGGATGTTTCATGCTTCATGCTTATGGCCATGGAATCTGAAATTCAGAAGCAACATGAGCTAATGGGGGCGTTCGATATGATCGAACACCTTAAGATGCTCTTTGAGGAGCAGGCTAGGCATGAGAGGTATGAGACCTCCAAAGCATTATTCCAATGCAGAATGGCTGATGGATCACCCGTGAGGCCTCATGTGCTCAAAATGATCGGATACATTGAGAGCCTTGAGGGTCTAGGGTTTCCTTTGCAAAAGGAATTGGCTGTGGACCTTGTCTTGCAATCGTTGCCGGACAGTTATAGCCAATTCGTGATGAACTTCAACATGAATCATCTTGACAAGTCGTTGTCAGAGTTGCTCAACATGTTGGGGACAGCTGAACAACAAATGAGGACAAATAAGTCCAACATTCTGTTGCTTGGCAAGGGCAAAGGAAAGGGTAAGGCAAAGTATGACAAGAAGAAGAAGGGTGCCAAAAGGTTTGGTGCTTGTGCTTCTGCTTGTGATCATGTGCTGAAACCCAAGGGTGGAGTTGCAAAGGATGGACATTGTTTCCATTGCAACAAACCGGGCCATTGGAAGCGCAACTGCCCAGTTTACCTTGAAGAGGTAAAGAGGAACAAGAAGGGAAGTGAGACTTCTACTTCAGGTATTTTCGTTATAGAAGCTAATATTTCTACTTCTGCATCATGGGTATTAGATACCGGATGTGGTTCTCACATTTGTGTAAATGTGCAGGAACTAAGAAAGAGTAGAAGGTTGGCGAAGGGTGAAGTAGACCTACGTGTCGGGAATGGAGCAAGGGTTGCTGCATTAGCCGTAGGGACTTATTTTCTATCTTTACCTAGTGGCTTGGTTTTAGAACTCGATGATTGTTATTTTGTACCTTCCATTAGCAGAAATTTGATTTCTGTATCTTGTTTGGACAAGAAAGGATTTTCATTTGTAATAAAGAACAAATGTTGTTCAATTTATTTCAATGATGTATATTATGGTGGTGCAAATTTAAGCAATGGATTGTATGTTCTAAACCTTGAGATGCCGATCTATAACGTTAGTACGAAGAAGGTTAGAATAAATGATTCTAACGAAACCTACCTTTGGCATTGTCGTTTAGGCCATATAAACGAAACTCGCATTGCGCAACTCCATAAAGATGGATTGCTAGACTCATTTGATTTTGAATCATATGAGACATGTGAGTCATGTTTGTTAGGCAAAATGACTAAGGCTCCCTTTAAGGGTAAAGGTGAAAGAGCCTCGGACTTATTAGGTCTCATACATACTGATGTATGCGGACCAATGTCTACACAAGCTAGAGGTGGTTTTCAATACTTCATTACGTTTACTGATGACTTCAGTAGATACGGCTACGTGTATCTAATGAGACACAAGTCGGAATCCTTTTAAAAGTTTAAAGAATTTAAGAATGAAGTACAGAATCAGCTCGGGAAAAGTATTAAGATGCTTCGATCTGATCGAGGTAGTGAATACTTAGACCGAGGTTTTCTTGACTATCTAAGGGATTGTGGTATAGTATCACAACTCACTCCGCCGGGTACACCTCAATGGAATGGTGTATCCGAAAGGAGGAACCGAACCTTGTTGGACATGGTTCGTTCGATGATGAGTCAAGCCGACCTTCCTTCCTCCTTTTGGTGACATGCACTATTGAGTGTTGCTTTTACACTTAACCGTGTTCCGTCTAAATCAGTCGAAAAGACACCATATGAGATATGGACTGGGAAGCATCCCAATTTGTCTTTTATGAGGATTTGGGGTTGCGAGGCTTACGTAAGACGTGACGCTTCGGATAAACTTGGCCCAAAATCTGAGAAGTGCCTATTTGTAGGTTACCCTAAGGAAACTAAAGGGTATAACTTCTATAATCCCACCGACCACAAAGTGTTTGTTGCTCGGACAGCGATTTTTCTAGAAAGACAATTTATTTCTAGAGGAATCAGTGGGAGGAAAATAGAACTCGAAGAAGTTCGAGATCTAGAGACTGAGACGGAACAAGAACAAGAACCACAAGGTGTTGTAGACGAGAATCCTGTTCCTGTAAGACACGGACCGCGTCGGTCAGATAGGATTCGGCATGAGCCCGAGAGATATGGATTTCTCGTGACTCATACCGGTGATGTGATGCTTATAGATGAGGATGAACCCACTACCTATCAGCAGGTCGTTACGGGTCCGGACTCCCAGAAGTGGCTAGAAGCCATGAATTCGGAGATGGATTCCATGTATCAAAACAAGGTATGGACCTTTGTTGATCCACCCGAAGGGGTAAAACCCATAGGGTGCAAGTGGGTCTTCAAGAAGAAGACCGACATGGATGGTAATGTGATTACCTATAAAGGGCGGTTGGTTGCAAAAGGTTTCAAACAAGTTCATGGTATAGACTATGATGAAACCTTCTCACCAGTTGCCATGGTTAAATCCATCCGGATTCTTTTGGCTATAGCCG